>JAQGAV010000084.1:0-51363 GCA_034691345.1 Phasmarhabditis papillosa | reverse complement strand
TTCTTCGGGGCGGATTCGAACCATCGACCTCGAGATTATGAGGCAAAGCTTCTATCCACTGGGCCAATCCGCCCCTCAATTTTAATGGATAATTAATGGCACAGAATTTAAATAAGATAATTATTAACAAGGGCCTAAGTATTTTATAACTATAAGTTTTTACATCTATTCAGTTGTTTAGAAGTTGCTACTTTCTCTTTATCCTCAACTATATGTGTCCCATTATCTACTTTTACTGTTATTGTTGCCACGGTGCAGTGTCTAATTTAACAGATCTCACGAGTTTCTTTGAAGTTTACCGCGCGGAACATGCCAAACATGTGCAAAAGCTGCAATTAGTTTGCAAGAACTTTTGCAGAACTTCTTTTAAAAGTAAAAGGTTGAGAGTATTATTTACTTTTGAAGAATATTATTTTACTAGGGAAGGTCGCAAAGCCGTCTCCACCAATTGCAACGACGCTATGCTAGGGCTATAGTGGACCATTTAAGACTTCGAAAACCGTTTTTCGATTTTGGAACGGACCCCGTAGAGCCGAGCTAAGGATGTTTGAAAATTCGGAAAATCCTCCTTCTGATAGGCTACAAGGAAATGCGTCCTTCCCTTGTTAATCGGAAAAGCTATTGCCAATTAATTTGTAGGACAATACATACCTAACAGTTTGAATCGAAAAATGAAATGTGACTAGAATATCCGCAAATACAACTTTATATTCGCAGCGTTATTTAAATAGTTCCACTAACAAAAGAAATTAAGATCTAAATATTATTGTCTTCGAATAATACCGAATAATACTTTCCCTAGTTTGGCCAAAACCCTCAACTATACTCCACCTAGGAATACATTTCTTTTATTCTTTGTAACCGCAAAATTCACAATATCCCCTATATCCGAATATCTCTTAACTATCATATTTTCTTTCTGTTGGGTCCCCCTGTTCCCACCTCTAAGTGCTGATTTGTATCAAATGCAATAAAATAGCCGCCATAGAGTACAAATGCAACCGCACCCCCGTAATTACAGATCGGCAATTTGTAATCGCCAAGATGAGAACTATTTCACGCTGTGGATTAGCCAATATGTTGCCAGCACGCACAAAACTTGCGGGTTACGCGCAATCGCAAAACTTTAAAAATAGTCTCATGCTGAGTGGATAACAGAACTTAATTAGTTGTTCGAAGAGAATTCAAAAATATAAAGCAACCAATAGTTTGTACAGTTTCTTTAGGAAACGGTCAACCCAACTGCTAAAGAGCGCTATGATATCTGCGCTGTTATATAGTACATCTCAAGACCTAAGTTTCCAGCGCGATATCACAAGCGGGGCGCATTGTTATAAAAAACGAATGTAAATTCGGTCGACGTGGTGCATTTTCTCCAAAATTACATTCATTTTTTAACACGAGCCTCGCTCGTGATACCGCGCTGGAAACCTCGGACTTGAGATTAACTATATAAAATAAATAAAACGCTTGGGCTCATTTTCTTGGAATCTATGTGGTAATTCGATAAACCACAAGCACCTTCTTCACCTTATACATAGGCCTATGTTTTTGGAATGAGCTTTTCCACTTACAGCATAAATAGCTATTAGATTCTCTGTTAGGTGCTGGGTTCCTAGCCGGCAGTATTCTGGAGAGAAACCGTATAATGAAATGAATGGAAAATTGGTGGATTTGAAACCTTTCGGAACATTTTCTTTGGAGGAATTCATACCGTATCAACAACTTAGTTGTTGATACGGACTGGAAAATAGCGGTTTCTCCCATAACTCTGTATAGTGTGAACTAGAAATTAATGTTATGATCCCTTTACCCCAAGAAATTCCCCCTAAAAGTCTTGTGAATTAATTTCCTGTCAATATTGGAAACTTCATTTCCCTATCGCTTAAAACCTTTAGGAATGAGTTTCATTTCATATTCATAAACATAATGGGTGTTACTACTAACACCTGTATAAATGTAGTTATGCTGTGCCAATGGGACAGCTAATTCATATGTAAATATGGACTAATGCTAAACTGTGTGGACAAAAGCTAATTAAGCCAAACAACTAACAAACAAGACGAAAACGGAAGTTATATGTGAATGGGAACAAATATTATGAGAAGAACAAACTTAGCTGGTATGCAAGTCAATGATAGAAAGGATTTGAATACCTAAGTAAACTGAATAAGCTAAGATATTTGATATTTATAGTTTGAAGACCCAAAAAAGAAAAACTGTGCTTTTCTTCAATTAAGATGCTTGAATTTATTTACAAACGAAGATAGCTGTTAAAAAACAGATTTTGCTTAACTTGTTTACACAGAAATGTGTACTTTTAAAGAAACAGATACGATTAGACGTTTTTATTTTATTTTATAACACCGCTGCCGGGCGTGATACTGCACTGACGACAGTGTTATTGCAACAGACTAAACAAATATAATCTCGGATCCTATAGTTAGCCTGGATCCCTATTCTTATTATAAATTCAAATTTGGCGGGTTCCGTCCTCCGTTTATGCCTGTTCTCGTATTCGCGGCATGTTGTCTATAATTTGAAAGAGAGACAGGGCTTTGCGACATTGACTACAAACACCTGTTATCACATATGTTATTGAAACCATTTATGGAACCCGAATAAACCGAACAAGACAAAGAACCTTTACAAATACAAGATAGACCATCTAGATACAACTGTTGATGAATTCAAAAAATTGGTTGTAACAAAGTTTATAGTTGTAATTCCCAAAAACCACCTAAGAAAAACATTTTCATAGATGTTAATTTACGATTATCCAAATTAGTTTAAAAGTAGTACAATTGTTGTGAAACCTCCAGAGATTTAGAGAAACCGGGAATGCTAGAAAAATTTATGAACAAAGTTTAAGTAAACCATCTTGGACAGGGAATAAATAAATTTTAATAACTTTTATCTTGGTTGATATTTTTTCATATTCCACCCAATCTATTTAACAAAACGCTAGCAACGCCGCATTCAAATTCCCTGTCACTAGATCCTCAAAAACAGATAAATATCGCTAATATGGAAACAATTATCACGCAACGCAATATTTACCTTACGCGCATCACTTCTATAGCAAAAGGTCCTTAATTAAATGATTGCGTCGGTCCTTAGAGCAATGCTAAAAGATGCCGAGGCATATCTAACACTTAACAAACGCAACTAAATGAACAGTTTAGTCAATCAGAACTAGGTTTTGAATATAATTGCTTATTATGAGGATAAGACCGGCCGGGCCGGCCCTAGTCTATTTCACACTTTTTAGCGGATATTATTGTAAAAAGTTAGTTTTCAGTACTATTTTTCGGCATTGAAATGCCCAGCCCTGACTAATCATAAGTTACAGTCAAAAAAGGCAACACTCTTTGAAAACCGAATGTTTTGCCTGGGATTCATGTATTCCACTTAATTCTGCTAAATAACTCACCCAGGAAGAAGAAGTGATTCAACCCTCTTTAAATAGTTTTAACAAAGTATTAATAAGTTCAGCCTAATTACAATCCTTATATTATATTTAACTCACTCTATATCCTAATAATCTGTATCCCATTGTTAGTTGAGGTGGATATTTCTCGCTTTCCTTTCTCTTCTTAGCTTCTGAAGCTAAAGGATCAAAGGTATATCGGCCCATTTTAATATCCAGAATAGCTGGTCTGCTATAGCCAACACACACATCGGACAAGACGAGGAACTGGTGCACTGAAACTTCTTGTTAGATAATAAGATTATATGTTTATTGTGGCGTTGCATTTAAGTTATATAAGTCTAAAAGATATGTGCATCAATTTTAGATCAATGGAGTCCTGGCTCCCTATGGTCCCTTCGTCTCACTTCATCCTCCAAATATCTGTGATCTCGTGTTTCGTAAAATATCAATAAACAAATAAACAAAACGCCATTTATTTCGGAGTCTTCTGAGCAGATACGACTGCTTTCTATCATTCAGCGTTGGGGTGTACGAATCATGGGATAAATAAGCTGATGGTTTTCCTTTGAAGCCTTCTACAGCTACGGGGAATCGAACCTACAGCCTCAGATCCTCACGGATTCAGAGACCGCTGCTCTAACCACTAGGCTAAAGCACCCGGAGTCTGTATGACTATAAACTAAATTATATGACTTCTGTGGGTTTTGGATACTTTAATAAGGGACAAATTTCATATTTAACGATTATTTTTTATTTTTTTATTTTATTTTTTTATTTATTTTTTTATTTTTCATATTTTAGTTCGATTCATAACGATTCATATTTTAGTTGACAAAATTATAAGAATCTTGGTTAGTATCGAAAGCTTATTTACATAAGTTCCACCTAAAACTTTCAGTTAACTTAAACTAAGCAAGTTGATTTTGCGTTTGGGCCCGAAACCCGAAAGCCTATTTTGATCAAAGCCGTTTGAGCCCGAAGCCCGGGCTCATGCAAAACGGGCATAAGCGCCCAACTCTATAATTAACCCTAATTTTCCATTGTAAAAGATTTGCTTTCAAACTATATAAAATATATTTAAACCAAATCAGTATCTAACAGCCTAATTCAACCTCAATTAGACAATTCTTAATGTGACTATTTCAATTTATATCTAATACACCAGATATTTTCATCCACCACCTAACCAGCTGCAACCCGTTTCTGCCAAAAATCTGGCAGTACCTTTTTTGCACCGGCGCCGTCGTTTTTTGCGCTGGTTGCTGTTTTTCACCCCCCGCGTCCCTCAAATAAATGAAAAATGCGGCAAATCGACCTCCTTATTCTATTGGGTTAAATTATGTATTCAAATAACTGGCTGGCAAGATAATTTGAAAGCTAATGAAGCATATTTTAATCATGTGGGGTAAATTTTAGATGAAAATAAAGAAATATAAATAACTAGATAACAAAAGTTGATAAATAAATATAGTAAGATATAGTCTCCCTTCAAATCTACGGTCCACGTTTAACTGTGTTGTAAGGGCGCCTTGAGAACATTTTTGCATTCAAATTATCAAATCAAAGAAGGATTCTACTCACATCCACCATCCACTTCAAGCTGTTTCATTCCAAAATATTCCGGAGTTAGTCGAGCCAGCCCTAGTAGATCTTCAGTTCGGACATCGGGAAACAGGCTGCTGCAACTGGAATACAAAGTTAGGAACTATATATTGTACCGTTGTATGCTTATTTTTAAGTTTGGAGAAAACATTTGTTCAGTTTGGGTGAAATAAAAAATACTGGAGCTTACAATATATCTTTTTTTGAACACATGTAATCAAAATAGATTTTTATAACTGTTGGAATCCCCTTTGTATTCAAAATATCAAATTCAATTCTCATCTATTCGGAAGATGGTATCGTTGCTTTGTTTTGATAAGTACGCATAGACTTCTTTTACACGCACATCAACCTCCGAATTGGCTAATTTTAACTGACAAAATTGGTTTTTCAATGACCACCAGGTGAGTTATTTTAAATGTGAATAGAAGTTCAAATGTGACAATTCAAAGGGTTACTGTAGCCGAAAAATCTAACTTCTCAGGTCATTTTTTGAAATTCTCTATATCTAAGGTCTATTGCGGTGCAAGTAAATTCAAATAAGGTTGAAGATGGGCGAATTTGGTGGTTTCTTGACCAGAATTTATTAAAATTTAGCAGAGAACAGGTTGTTAAAAACTATTCTTTCAGATTGAATAGTTTGATCAAATAAAACTACCTCGCCGAAAGGTTTTGGGTCCCATTCTGCTTCGACTTTCCATTAACTTCCGAACTTTTATCATATTCTCCACATATTTCAACCTTGTCCTTGTTGGATTTGTTACGTAACGTTTCCGCCATCATCTCATACAGACAAACCTGTTATAACGGAAATCACTTTATGTCATATAGATACAGTAATTGTAGATTACGTAATACAAGAGATGATACACTCATAACTTATGATAGACCGTGATATAGTATTTTCCATAGCAAAGAAGTCGTGTCGTCTACGATTTATTTGAGAATGTTGCGTATTTAGTGAACGATGATTAATATGAGCTTCTTCCCCCATTATTATGGATCGGTGGCCCCGTGGTTAGATGTTTTGCCCCAAAAGCTAGAGGTTGTTGGTTATTTGGTTGTTGGTTGTTGGATCCCCCGGAAGACAGAATCATCCGCACCCTTGATGTCTTTCTATAGAGTTCCAGTTTCCTATGGAACGACCCCGTCGTTAGACCTGATTTTGAATATGAGTTAACATCCCAAAATGTATATTCGTCATTTGTAAAATATTCGGTAGATTATCCCCTTCTAGCAGGAATCTGCACCTGTTGCTTAAATCGCTGTCTAACAATAATGTTGACCTTAGAATAGTTAGTCTCATATTTCATATATTAAATACTATCTGAGAACAAATAAACCAATTAAAGTAACAATTGGTTAAATACGGTAGTTCTATTCTAGTTGAGTATTGTATATCTGTATATTATCTGTATTACTAAATGTCAAGCATGAATAGTAGCTGATTACGTAATACTGCCATGTCAAGAATAGTTATTGCGTAAAGATAGTGAATGGAGTGGTGAAAAGTTTAAGGATGTTAGCAAGGCCGGAAGTTATGAGCAGTGATAACAGGTCGGATAAACCAGAACTTTCCAAAAATGGGTTCGAAGTTATTTGAAAATATAGTCATTGCGAAAACTAGGTAGTTCGCAAAAGAGTTACCTTGTATCTGGAAATACTTTGCAAAACGGTACCAATTTACCAACTAGAAAACACATTTATAATAGTTTCATGCGTTATATAACTCTTAAAACCGAACGGTCTGAGCCAAATTACAAACTAGGGATAGTTCTTTTCAAAAACTATACCGGAATAGTGGTAAAGATATAACTGCATGTTATTCATATACAATACAATCGCTGCAGTTTATACTAGCCCTGAAATTTCTCTGGCCGGGCCGAATTTTAGGGAAGTGGGACCGGGACAGCTTGCCCCTTCCCCTCTTGGTTTATACTGTGAACCGGTCTATCTGTTATAAAGATTCATGAATATGGCTAACTCACCTCACTTTCTCCTCGACGAGCATCCTGCTTC
The DNA here is from genome assembly GCA_034691345.1 of Phasmarhabditis papillosa. Taxonomy (NCBI): domain Eukaryota; kingdom Metazoa; phylum Nematoda; class Chromadorea; order Rhabditida; family Rhabditidae; genus Pellioditis; species Pellioditis papillosa. The sequence continues at coordinate 44,309 of JAQGAV010000084.1, read as the reverse complement.
AGTTTTAGTATTCTATCTGTACCATGACGCTTTAGGAGTCCTGAAACAATTATTTTCTAGATTAACTTTATTGAAAACAGTTTAGAATGATCTGGTTTGCACTTTCCTGTGCAATTATCATTTGTTTCCCCGTTTAAATTTGCAACATTTGCATTCCTTAGAGATTTCAATCTTAGGACAAACCGTCGCACTGAGTAGGCTAGACAGTAGAATGAGTAATCAATCATTGTGAAAGTAATGCAAACCGTGTCTACAAAACGAATATACTAAATACTAGGTCAGATGGGTCTCAAATTCGGTAACTAGGATTGAATTGGTAACATTCAGTGGTGGGAACTGGCTGGTCGAGGCTGAAATCCAAACTTCGGCCCGCGGCATTGCCCGGCCAAGCCCTTGATATTCTCATCCCCAGTAACACTTATTTGGATGTATAGGTCTTACTGATCATAAAAAATTACTTCTACTTCTTACAACGGGTTAATAATTTGTCCCAGTTGATATCAAGAGTTCAAATCACAATTTACAAATCGATTACATTTGCCCTAGTTCGATTAGTTTCGAAACCTATAACCTTTTAAATAAAAGAGAGTAATAAATCAACGGCCGTGTACTTAACACCCGGTGTGGTCCTAGCACGACATCGCTTATTCAAAATATGAGTTATTGCCTTAGACGGGCAGAATAGTGTCTACTGTAGGCAGAAAACTGTCACTTGCTATTAAGAAAGGGCAAAAGGCACAAATATGCAAAACTCGTTCAAAACACTGCTGTTTTAGAAAATAGAGATTAACTTTCGGAGAAGACTATATTTACTATTTTGGTTATAAAAACTTGTTTCAGCTAGCTTACAAGGGAACAATCAAGACTTTTAATCCCCTTACAAGTTCCAAAGTTTTTTGGAAGAACTGTTTTAAAGGCGATTGCGAACATTCACTTTGCAAAGCCGTTCCGCATTTGATGGTTCGGTTTTCAGTGAGTCCCAAAATTACTACTTTTTGCAATAATCAGCCTTCATAAGAAGTAGAAACTGACCGGCCCGGGTAAGATTTTGAGAAGGGCCGGCTGCGGGATACACCGGGAGTGGGAACGAGCCGGCTGAATTCTTGAGTTCATGCCCGGGCCAGGCCAAGTAATTCCCACAATTGTCCTACATTAAGGTTTCATCCTCCTAGGTCTATTTCCGGTGTGTGCACCCCTCTAGTTGTAATCCCTTATTTGACTAACAAACACTCTCTATAAACTAAAGGGCTTATTGCAGTACATCTATCTATCATTCTTGACCGATAGTGGATTATCTAATTTTGAATAGATTTCTGACACCTGGACAAATAACAGCGAACAAATAAGGGTGTGACCAGCCGGTATAGAAAATACAGGAAACAAAAGGATCATAGAAGGGTTAGATGCTAGAATCTAACTAATAAGGATTAACACATTTGACTATAATTTAGATAATTATAGTATTTGAAGAGAATTGGTGTAAAAAGGTTTAAAAGATGGTTTAGTCCAGATTACCAAGAAAGGCAGCTGGTTAAAAGACGTTTGATCCGATAAGTTTAAATTTTGGAGCTTGTAGGTTCAGAACGATGTTTAATAACTTCAAATAGGGCTTTAAAAGATGCGAAAAAGACCTTTCCAGTGTTTCTGAGATTTACAGCTTTCCATGAAACATTTTTACTCCATGGTTCATCTTTTATTCCAGAAATTGACTGGATCTTCATTAGAGTGACGTTCTTAAGAACCTTTTCCTTTTCCGTGAATAGTTGACAAACATAATTATTGCTCCCACCGGGATTGATCTTTCTCGTACCCGAACCTTGAATATTGGCGAATACGGCCTCTTATCCGGGCTATTTCCTTCAATAATCTCGACAGATTCTCGTATTTAATGTAATTAACCTGCCAAATCACAGTCTCAAATAATCTAATTATACATGTTAACTGACCAATTTCTCTTTTTCCGTTTTTTATAACAGAAGGGTGATGACCGGCGATTTGATCTGCGAACCAACTGTATTCATCGGGAAGACATTCAACTATACCATTCTCGCACATCTAATAATTAGAATAATAAAGGTATTTAAAATATAAAAGTATATAAATAATACAAACATTGTATATATATATATTTTAGGTTGGAATCTTTTAGTTTGGTGTAAATTATGATAGTTATACGCAATACCAAGTTATTGTTGGCAGAAACTAATAAAGTAACATTGTTTCAATACTCAAACTAGCAAAACGGAATGAATGTGACGAAGATTTACGAAAGAGAATGTTTCGGTTACTATAGTTTAGTTTGTCATTTTCAAATGTTATACGAGAGTTCTGACTAAACAAAAATAACGAATAATGAATCATTGAAGTTAAATCATAATAGATAGTAGTTAACTTATATTATATATAAGTTATATACAAAATGTCAATTCTATTAAAACTATGAAAATAAGCTATAGTAGGTGTGCATACAGTTCTTATCTTTGTTTGATGTTGTATAAGTGCTAAGCGACCATAAATACTAAAATAAACACAGATTCACAGAAAGTGTACTAGTTTCCGGTTTATAATATCGTGCATAAGTTATGTTCAGCCGATAATATTAGTTTATCAGACAAATATTATAATAAATTTATTGATTTTCTGTATACAATATGAGTGTACCATGTGAAAATCAGGAATGGAAATTTCAAAACAAGGGAATTAGGTTTGTAAACTGCTTCTAATTTTAGAAAAAGCTTAAAGGCTATATAGATATAGTCTGTTTCGAAACCTAGCCTACATTGCGTCGGTTCACTCGATGCGCGCTGTTCAACATTTGTTATCAAAAAAAAAATGTAAATTGGACAATAAACCTTCAGAACTTTTTCGAAGGAGAGATTTTGCGATACCACGCATCCAGGGAGGCTGGTGCGATCCAGTATAGGTTTACAACAGACTATATGATGTAGGATAGTATTATAAAGTTTCAAGCATGATTCAAATATAATATACTACTATTTTAAACTAAACTCACTTGTAGACCTAATGTAAAAATAAATTCAAAGACCAAAACCCAATCACATGCGCTATTTATACCGTTGAACGAGTGAACTGATGAAATCACTTCGCGGTGAAAAAGTTTGCGCGAGAAAATACTTCCTGTGAATCATTGTATTTCAAACATTATCCACTAATGAACTAACATCATTTCAAAATAATAGAAGGCCAACCGGCGGATAAATGAAGAGTTTCGAAAATCGGCTTCAGGAAGATTGAAAGTTAGCATGGAGTTATCTTGGCATAAAAGATTCCACAATGAATAATCTAAAGGAAGAATAAGGACATAATTTATTACTAAGATAGAAGAGTATAAACAAACCAATATCAAAGTTAGAGATAAACAAGTATAAGTTCTGTAACATAATGTGGGATCAATCTTTTCTATGGAGAAACGGAATACGTTGCAAAAGTATGATATTTCCTAGACAAAATAGCCTATTGCCCGTGGTATTGTGATTATTCACTAACAACATTACTATCATTCTAAACAGATTAAACAACACGTGATTGGTTGAGGAAGATTATTAGATTTTGTTGCAAACAGAGTATAGTTCTAAACTAATTATATTTGGGTTGAATAAAGTGAAAATTCAAGAAAGAAAAAGAAAAAATAAAGACCAAAAAGAAGATGGAGGGATCAATTCAATTCTAAACAACTAGGAGAAGTTTGGATTGAAAATGCAAGAAGTGAACCAAGAGCTTGGAAAGAAAGCACCAACAATCAGATAGATATAATCTTGTGTATTGAATAAATATTACTATTACTATAAAGAGAAAATTATAGAGAAATCGTGACTAGTTACGTTCACTTCTCAAGCATACAATAAACTACTAAAAATACAAATGTATCTTGGGTTTTTTCCAATGTGGTAATCATACAAAATGATCATGTTGCCTCAGAATAGCCACAAAGTATCAAAATTAATCAATAACAACATAATAATTTAACTTTTGTTCGCTGGCTCTACTTTTTATTCTTAGTTTTCTGCGTATAACAGTTCTCGCCCTTTTTTCCTTTGCTGTTACAAACGATCAAATCTTAACCAACAAATACCGCCTTTTTCCAATGTTATGTTTATTATTCTTGTAAAAGTATGGTTCTGCTTTCTATCACTTCAATTAGATTCCTCGTTTCATTACCCCCTTGTCCCTCCATGACAGGTGCCTCTCTGTCTGATGGGACTGTTCTTGCTATTAAGGCTGTTGTAACCTCGTCTATGAACCAATTAGAATAAAAGCTAAGCATGTATTTATGCATGTTTCATTACAAACAAATACAGCACCTGTCATTTCCGAACATCCAAATCAATAGAAATGATTTAAATTTAAGCTAAGCAAATACATAAAGAGTCAATATATGAGATATATGAGAGCAATAATAAGCTATTTCGTAATACATAGCTCTTAAGTAGTATATAGTTCAGTAAGTCAATGTTTTTGGTGTATTCAGTATTAGACTCGTTTGAAAGGCCGAAATTCTTTGTTTGGCGAATAGATTTCGAAAACAAGATATACTTCCGTGGTGGTCTGAAGTTGTTTTTAAGAAAATATAAAGTTCAAAACATTGTAAACTGGATAATTCAAACTAACATTAGAAAAACGCTGGCTAGCTTGTAAAAATGTACTTATACCAAGTATTATAAGAGCAACTTCAAACTTTAGTTTTTGAAAGCAAAATTAGCATGGTTCCAAAATAAACAACTACTATCTATTTACATTACGGACTGGACACTTACGGACTGTCATGTTAGGGTCATACTTGATAAAAACTACAAACTTAGGAAATAAAGAAATTATAAAAATAAGTTTATTTTAATAAAATAACGACGAATAAAGATAAAACAAACAATTGTTAATGAATAGAATCTGCTAGGTAACATTAGACCGAAAGTTGGTCTAGAATAATGCATTTCAGTTAAAATAAGTCCAACTTTCGTTCAATATTATATAATTTTGTTTATATTAAAACAAATATAAGATAATAAAGCTAATCTAAAAACGGATGAGTCTAAAACGACGGCATTACAATTGCGTTTGTTTGATTCAAATTCGTTAAAGTTAGCGGGCGGCTGTATCGATCGCGCCCCAACGCAAAAAACAGTTGGACCACGGACAAAATGCGGCAATTTGAAACGAAATGCGCGCAAGAATCAACAAATAAAGCCAAAAAAGGGCTGAAAACGAGGATAAACACGAATATTATGAACGATTTGAAAGATCGGTACTATTATATTACACTCTTATACACTAGAAATTGCGACTATATCATTGCTAAGTTATAATAATATACTGAAAGCTGCTCAGACATTCGAAATATGAATCATTGGAGGCAGCTGCGCCGATGAAAATTCTTCGAACATTGTGGAATCGTTGAATTTGATGTTGACATAGGTGTGGTCGGGCATCTAAATTGGTATATTCATAAAAAATTTCAAAATTAGTTTGGAAAACAAATTAGTTAGGTATTCATAGTAGGATTCTCTCAAGAAATAGAATTGAAATACAGTATCTCAATACATCAGGTAAGTAATTATATAACCTGTGGTAGAAGCTAAGTTTCCAGCACGTTGTGCTGGAGAGGAGCGGTGTTATATAAATGAATGGAAAATCGGTGCCTTTTCTTCAGTCCTACTAGAGAAACCTTTTTATAAGTTTACATTTAGAGAAATTTGTCTTATATACGAAAGGTTAGCAAGATATACAACTACTTTCTATCTACAAACCTTATTCAGATCTTCCGGTTCGCTCCATGATCCTCCTAGACCGGCTTCCTCATTGGAGTCGGTAACTGGAGACGGTGAATATGCAGAATCTGATCCACAAACAGGGGTTGAGGTCCTAACGGGTTGTCTATCACGGCGACGTTCTGTGGTAGCATGTCGTCGTCTTCTACGGGTCTTTACTTCGGAAATAACTGAAAACATTGAAAATTAACAGTTTTCTATTCATCTTTTTAGTTTCGAAGGTTGCTTTTAACTTTAAGGTAAGTATGTTGAAAACTTTGGGTTTATACTTATTTATAAATTTAGTATTTTTTTGAACTATGAATCCTTACCTTCAACTTTTCCCGGTAGACACTCTGGTGGATCAATTGGTCCATAGTTTAAGCATTCCGACGATGAACTGATCTGACGGATTCGGTCGCATTTTCGGGCCTTTCTTGAAGCTTTCTTCATCTGGGGGACTTCGGCAACGTCACAAAGTCTATCGTTATAGGTGGGATACCTAGAAAAGAAGAGGTAATTTAAAAGTATATTCAAAATATATAATACAACCACTTTTTATATTCATATAATTACCCCTTTGTATATAATTTGGACCACCTAAGTGTTTATTAATAAAAAGTTGTAAATGATCCTAAACATTAGGTCAAGTACGTTCATTTGCTGGATCTCAGTATAGGGTGTCTGTTTGAATCGAGATGTGGTTTGGCTCCAGATTTTACGGATTATTATCCATATTTAGCAATTAAAGGATTACGGTAGATAGATAACTTGGCGCTCTAATCGGGTACTTGTAAATGCGCCCTGGTGAGTCTCAATTTGCCACCCAGTAGATAACTCCTTTGAGAAAAGGGCATATAACCGCGCTAGGAAGAGTCTGTAAGGCCCAAGTGGATAGAAAATGTATCAACTAAAGTAAAATATAGTCAACAAACATAGTTTTACGCCAAATTTATTCTTGAAACGCTTGTAATTTTTTTTTTTGCAATTCATAAAACTGCCCTTCCCAAGCTTTGAATAACTAATAATAGTTCAGTATTCTTTATTATCTCTAGCAGCACCCTTAACCTGCTGCTCCTACAGCCTATCATTATAAATACGTGATTGCGTATATAATTGGAAATGTGATCCCCGCCGTCCCATTTAAATCGCCCGTCCGCCCTATAACACTGCGGCGTAACGACGGCTGTGATGGCGCAATACCGCGCAGCTGAAGGTGGCAATTATCATTGTAGCGCAATATTGAGGTCGTATGGTTGTCAAAGGAGCGCGATTTGTGACCGAAAAACAGGAAGGAAGTAAGATGATCCACGAGATAACCGAGCTCTAATACAAAACTACATTGACAATAGGTGGTCTCAGGTTTAAGTATTGGCCTCTTTTGTTTGGACATGTTATTTTAATAAAATTGTCGTAAAACTACTCTTTAGGTTGAAAATGTATTCAAAATTTGGTTTGAAGCAAAAATGTGCGCATTTTCGAAAAACTTACGAAACATTTCGATAACTGACTATGAAATCGCATCAATCACTTTCTAAGGCCCACTAGGATTGATAGAAACCGAAACATTTCTGTTTTGACCCTTCTAATCCAACTATTTTGACACTTTATTTATATTAATAGATTGAAGTGCCGTTAGCATTTTAACCCAGAAAGGTGAACAGTTAGATACAATAGAACCCGTTATGAACAACACCTAGGTGTTAACTGATGGGACCAAATTATGATAGAGTGCTAAATTATACAGCAAACATATGACGCTAGAAAACTATATATGGTTTGGAAAGCAAACTTTTGTGATATATTGAAACCCAATTCAGCAATATCAATACCAAATAATGGAACTAGTCCTGAGATCCCGATTCTTCGATTAGCTTGAAAGTTCGCAATTTTATGAAGTTAACCCCATATCAAACAAGCTATCTTGTTAACAAAACCGTCAACCCAAACTATCCAAACTTAGCTTAAATCTATAACTTACTTAGTTTGCTGACCAAAATGCACAACATTATTATTCTGTGGTCTAGTACAGGCTGCCGTTGTCATCCAATGTGGTGGTGGAAATTCGGTGCTGAAGGCAATCGGTTGCGTATTCGGTGGCGGCATAGGTGCAGCTGTAGCCTTGCGGGTGAAGAAACGAGCAATAAGGCCCTTTCGTTCCTTCTTCTCAGGTTCATGCTCCATTATGGACATTCCGGTCTGACATTCGACGGTTTGCTGAAAACGCAAAAGTTAAAAAGATAATTTATACTTTGGGGTGAAATTTTTAAAGTTGGACAGTTAGAAAACAATATAAAGCTAAGCTATGAGAAATAAGAATAAATTTCTGCATAACTTTTGTATAATAATAATAATAGAATTTCATACCTTTTCCTTAATGGGACTTCTCGTTGGTACTGATACAAAAAGATGTTCTCCCATTCGGTACAGTATGCCAGTTGTAGTCAGATTATTGACAGTTTGTCTGACCATTTCTACAGAAGGAGGTGCGACATGACTACAAGTCTGTAGTACATGTCTTTGTACTGAGGTTACTGTAGCCGATTGTCCCAGTCTATTTAGATACGCAACTGCATCACAGACTACGTCACCAAGGGGAACGTAGTGCTTCTGCTCGATGGGTTGGATGGGTAGGAGATCGCCTGAAATGATAATTTGAGTTATAACCTATAAAACTTTCAACTATATTTTGTATTCCATGAAAATTCGCTGAGTTTTATACTTAATGAATTGTTATCTACTTATATTAAAGAGGTATGGATTTTAAGTATTACTCTAAAAGAACCATAACCACAAACTTCAGTATACCGCGCTCCGTTCTTACAAATTACCGTAACCCTCATCTGCGTATCTAACTAGCTTTCCATTAATGGCTAATAAACTTAGAGGTCGCTAATCGAATGTATTTGGCAGATGTTTTCTGCTTGTTAACACCACAAAACCCGTTAAATCTTAGTCTAAACCATGGGACTCACACCACCTGTACGGAATAAGTTAGCGCTGTTAGATCGTGGCGAGACCATCTGGACCTGTTGGCTAATTCTGATATATGATACTTATTTGTGGGGGCGATCGCATACTTCGACAAGGGACTAACAGGTGCCCTTAGATGCTTGTTAAGATGCTTATAATTTGATACCGATACAAATTGCGTAATTGGTCAAGAACGTTGGTCAATATGTTTTGTTGTGGGTTCTTCAAAAGCGAAAGTCTTTTAAGAATGAAAAGTAGTTTTATGAACGAATAAAAAGGTTTATTTTACTAGAAATGGTTTTGACACACTATTTGCTATTTGTTTTTACAGACCTGATCGTGTATTAATGGTAGACGTATTCATTTCTAAGCATTTCCCCTACCACCTATGCCATTTTTACTATTTCCTTAATCAAAAAGCGTTCTGCCGCCAATTTGCAGTGCACATATTTCATATTTGTTGGCCTTTTAGCTGGCGATTGTAATCGCGCTCCCTTGAGAAATCTACGAAAAATATGCTCTATTGGTAAAAGAGAGCGCCAAATGTCAGCGAGTAGTCGGAGCCGAGAAGATTGAACGCCTTAGAACTTTTGCGGAAGTGGGAACGATTGGTTTCAGCCCTAGTTCTGTAAGATTTGTAGAATATCTCTACCTAATGCAAGTTTTGATTAAAAGGGCGTGGTTTGAAAGTTCATGATTGGAAAATCCAAAAAATTCTACGCTAAGGTTAACTAATGTCAGTAAACTACAAACTTTACTAGTCCCAGAACCTGCCGGGGCACTCTTTGCAACAATTTCTTCCCATCTGGGGCCTATTAAACTGTCCTTGAAAAACTTTTGAAGAGCAGAAAAGTGGTCTTGTTCGACTTTAACAAGTGTCGCGCCCGACGTTTAACGACCGGAGCGGGCACTCTGCGAAAATGAGGCTGTTAACCGTGCATAAATAAGTGTAGAAACACGCGATACTTTTCGAGATCTTTTCTGAATTTGTAAAGTTTCATTAGCTAATTCACAATTTTCCAAAACTAAACTAATATTCAAGCCTAATTCAAGTGAACAGTTTAGATACTTTCCACTTCTAAACAACGTTTGATGCTAATTTTCTTGACAAGATTGTTCGAAACGCGGTTCAAATTATTTTCAAATGGGTGGGGCGAACACTCCTTTATCGGCTGGGGGCCGCCGTTCCGTTCCGTACCTTGGAAGATGTCCAAGTAGATGCCACACGCGATGTTATCTACCCGCCCGCCGTGACGAAATATCTCGAAAGCGGTGACAAAATAGCAATGAAAACAAGCTAGAGGAGGTCAATTGAAATTTATAGCTTCTCATAAACATTTAGACATGCTCCATATAAGATTGGAATGTATTGAATTAAACTTAATGTTTAATTAAAACTTTGTAAAGTTTATAAAGTGAGAGATAGAAAAATACCAAATACAAGAGAGTAATAGTCAAAAGAACCAACTTTGCCGTTGGCATCGAAATTGTCAAAACAGTGAAAGCGAACAGAATTGAGGCCGGATTAAAGCTAAGGGATTACGGTATCTTGAAAAGAGTGGCGAGACCTTTTGGAGAATTCGAAATGTTTATAAAAGGTAAGAAAGAACGTGTTAACTAAAAGTAAATTTTCTTTTGAAGAAAATACTTTATTTTTTAATAACACAGCTGCTGTATAGGACACTTTACTTTGCTAGAAACTTTGCTTTGTAAACAGACTGAAGTTAAAAACTGAGATATGTCCTAGGCTAGTTAGTTGCTTACCTAAACAAACGATCCTATATCCATCTGGAGCTTTCAGCACTCTCTGTGACCAAGCATTCTTAATAGTTTCGAGATGAGATGGTTTAGCTGTGATTATTAACGTCTTTGTACGGAGTGATCCCATATACACAAGACCGTCGGCAGCTTCAACCAATTCCCTAAATATGTTTTGTAAATTGTATAGATAAAGCTTAATGTTATACGGGATATTTACTTAAATCACTACTAGATTCTCAAATATTAAAATAGTCATGTTTAATTAAGGTAATTAATTTATTATGCAAATTTGACTAATTAGTATTAATACAAAATTAGTGGGGCCATTGGTTGGCGCACGGCTGGGTGGTTGGTAATAGAAGCGCAAGAAAATAAATGGAATTGCGGAAACAGAACTATGCGAACTGGTAATTTCTACAGTAATTTTCAAATTAGTTCTATTTTATGTGCTTTTACTGAATTCAGTTGATTTATTTTATAAAATGAGTTACTGAATAGTAGCTAAAGCAACTTTGTTATCAGTACAAGTCAACAAATGTTGTTTAAAGTTCAGGCCAAAATATTGTCTACAACTAATTTAAAAATAAAGGGATCCAAAGATTGCTAATGAAAAAATGGGGCTGAAGCAATGCGTTAGATGAAATGGTCTCCGGTCAATCAGAGAATACAAGGATAGTAAAAACTAAGATAAACGAGTAAAAAAGTAATACAAGTGAATCTAAGCATACCTGTTCCAAAAAGATTGTTGATTTGCTTGTTTAAAAGCCTCAAAGACGGCTTTTCCATTCTTAAATCTTCGGCCTTCTAGTTGAATACCTACTTCGGTCATGGCTAAATGTATTCTGCTTATAAAATGGGTGGAGCTTTCTAGCTAGTGAGTACCAAGGGGAGCAACCCCAATGCCAACGGGAAATAAAGACCACGCCCCCAAATGGAGGTGGACGACTGACTCTGATGGTGAGGGGGTTAATTAGGCAACAATATGGGAATGCGAGAGATTTAATTGAATATTTGATGAATTACCGTGTTTTGTGATACATTTATATTGATTAAGTGTAAAATTATTGATGAAGAAGTTGATAACATTGAAATGAATAAGTATTCGTATGGTTTAAGTATAGTCTATCTCAAGACCTAGGTTTCCAGCGCGGTATCAAGAGCGGGGCGCAGTGTTATAACTGAACAATGTATAATCGGTCAACGTTGTGCGTTTTCTTCAGAAGTACATTCATTTTCTATAACACTGTGACCCGCTCGTGATACCGCGCTGGAAACCTAGGTCTAGAGATAGACTATAATAGAAGAAAAGAAACTAGTTTACATGAGTTTGAAAAGACAGGTATTTGAAACCCAGAAAAAGGATAATATCTTTTGAATTAGATCTGAATTAGTTTTCTAAAATTTGATAATTGTGATGAATCGGTCTCCAAAGGAAGGATTCAATTTACGAAGATGCTATATGTGTGGATTTCCAACAGTTCCATTTTATTAATCGAATTACGCGAAGAAAATTAGCAAAGCTTCCAAGTAAACTTGCCAATGAAAGTATCGGCTTGTACCATCCTTACATTAGTCACGGTGGCTCAGTGGCTGGAAGCTTGGCCTCATAAGTTAGATGTCAATGACATCTAACTTATGAGGCCAAGTTCGAAGCATTCCGAAGAATTTCCGAATACCCTGTCCCTAGATGCCTATGTGAGTTTCCACTGCCTTCGTCTCCTACCTTAGCTTCAAACATCTCAAGAAATCTAGGGATTCGTAGAACTATTAAACAATCTCTTTTCAAGTATCTTGAAGACAGTAATCGGTTATTTGCTGAGTAAATATGTCTGATTTAATCGCAAAGCCCTTATGGACCACCTGGGGGTGTTAACTAGTTCAGCAGATCGCTTACAATAAACTTTCTTTGTGGCCGCCCATGTTGTCTTTATTCTTCTTCTCTGTTGGAGGAAAGATTCACCGTTTGCGATTTGCCCAACAGGAGCAGTTGCCAGAGGCAAACCGTTTGTGAATAGCATTCAATGGCTTTATATATATCAATGTGTTTCGTGATTTTATGGAAAGGAGTAGAGTCAAATAAGAATGTTTGCCCCAACTTTCGTATTGGATAAAGGCTTCTACTTTACTTTGTGAAGGATCATGTTTCAGAATCTACAGCTTCAATTGGCTTTAATTTCTTGGGTTCTATAATTGTCGCAAGCAGGGCTGGGAAAAGGCCGGCCCGTTTCTCAATTTTCGGCCCCGGCCCGGCCGGCCCTAGTCTATTTTATATTTCTTAGCGGTAATTCTTTAAAAAAGTTAGTTTTCAGTGCTATTTTCTGGTATTAACAATAAATAATGCAACAAGCTTTACATATTGATGTTTTTTGATACAATTTATCAAAATATTCACCTAAATCGGTCGATTTTTTCATTAAAATTATCCCCGTCCGGGCCGAATTTCCAAATTTTCGACCCCGGCCCGGGCCGGCCCGTGAAATTCCCTGCCCTGTCGCAAGAGCTACGTTATCCTAGAGAGCAGAGTGGATTGAGAACTTGTTATTAAAAAATACATTCATGTTTATACAACACCGCTGAATACTGCGCTAAAAGCTAGTTCTTCATATAAATTATAAGAAATAATTTATAAGAAGAAAAAAGAAAGATTTAGAGTAAGGGTGTTAGTCTTATTGTCAGTATCTTATGTCTTCTCAATTTTGATAAGTAACGATTTCTCGGGTCGCAAAGTCACAGGATTCATCGTCACAAGTTCAAGTATAACTGTTTCAACAATGTTGTAAACAGTTACAATTACTATTCTTCAAATACTAAGTTACATATATCCAATTCAATACGCATATATAGTCTGTCTTCAAACGTAAGGTCCAAACGCGGTGCTACGAGCAGGAGCGGGCGCTAAACATTTTGCACTGATTTGTTCTACCGTCTCTTCGAGCGAAAGGATATTTCAAGGCAGTTAAATTAGAGAACCCGCGCCTGCTTGTAGCACCGCGTTTAAATCGTACGTTAAAAGACAGAATATTTATATAATGTTTTCAAATTACAGCCGTTAGAACCGATGAAGCTCCGTAATTGCTCTTGGAATCAATTCAGGACAGTATTCAAATAAATCTGGCACCATACGGGAGGATCATTAACACTGTTTCTTTTCGAGATGTGCGGTCCGTTTTTCGCATCTGGTATCTTATCACGATAATTACAGTATACCCGCAGTTAGGGATGAAAGTGGCCGACCGCAGACACCTGTTATAACTACTAGTTTATGACTGCATGCTAATTGCTACTAACAACCATTAACAGAGCAATTTAGAGTAAAAGAACAAGTTCAAATGTTACGATTTTATGCATTTCTAAGGTACGCCATACGATGAAGTCTTCATGGCACCGAAATCTCCAATCCCGTCAGATCAATACTATCTTGATATTCTTTCAAAGTTGAAAAAGTTATTTATTTCATTACCACTCGTATCACAATAATAGTAGATTTCTTCGAAGCAGGGATTCGGCCATTTATTCCGGAATCTTGTGAGCTGATACTGCTCCTTTATAACATTCAATCTTTGTGGGGCACAAAGCATGTGATAAATAAGCTGCTGGTTTCCCCAGCCTTCGGCAGCTATTCTTCCAAATTTGAGACTAATTAAAGGTTATACTTTAGTATTATCAATTTAATACAAATTCCCATGGTCTCGTGATCATTTCAAATTCAAATTCGAGAGTCTGTTATTTCGTTCAGCTGGTAGCAGCGGTATTGGTTCTCATTACCTATTGAGTCAGTCTAAATCATCGTTTGAGAAACGAAAAAAGCTCATCACCAACACGAATTACTAGCAAAAACAGATTCAAACTATTGAAATCATTTAGATATTTGAATTGGTTTTAAGTCAGTAGCCCCGTTTAAATTGTATAACACTCTGATGGGAAATTATAGTGCATGAAACCTGACTCTAACTGAATAGAATTGCTTTCACCGTTGTCGATAGAAACTCTCCGGTGGGCTCCAACAAACCTGATTGATCAGACTGGATATCTTATTAATTCAGCCTACCTTACTAATGTCCGCATTTATGTGATGTACCCGATTCTAAAATGATAATACCTTCTGGTAATTTCTATCCCACAAAGTTCTTCTTGAAATATTAACATCAAACTGCTCTAATAACATAACTATTTATCTAAATAGTGACAAACTGCCTGTTATACTTGATGCTCTCATGACCCTAATTGTTATTATTTCATATGATTTGCGTATTTATTACGCCACATCTGCCACAAAGTTTGCATAGCGGCGAAGAAAAAGCGATGCGCCGGCTCAAAAAACACTTTTACAATCAGTTCGGGTCATTGCGACAGGTGATAATATAGTGGGTGCGGGGAGGAAGTCAGCCAAGTCTCTGTTTTTAGAAGTTTAGTTATAGTATCAGTCTCTTTTAAGAAAATTCGTTGGCTTCGGTTTTATTTTTAATAGTATAAGAATACCTCTGTTTGGTAGTACAACAATTCAGGGTAATAACAAACTCATATTACGAGAATTACCATTAAATTGCACATAGTTCCGTGCTAGGATTCTTAAATTTCAACCATTTCTTCAGTTTCATTCACAAAACATTAGGTTTCAAAGTTTGTCATTTAAATTATTGTTCTTAAAGTAATTTCAAATGTAAAGAAACGATGCACCCACCACCTGTGTCGTCAAATTCTAATATGAATAAACACAAGCTAATCTTTACTCTTGAAAAACACAATGGCAACTAGTAGCTACAAAGAACAGCGGTGTTCTCAAAATTGGCCCTACACCTGCTCGCTGGAGAAACTCGCGAATCAGAAGAAATGATTTTGACATCTTATTTGCATCTTCCGTGCCAAACACAACTTACGCATGCTAGTTGATCTCAAAGACTTGTGCGGTTTTGCTATCAGCCACAAATCATGTCTACTTCATAAACTTCCGCTTAAATAACTGACATTAATCCCTTAACTTAGAGTCTTCGATTTGGCTTGGGTTACTGTATCATAGGGGATTAGATTCGCAGGGTCAATGATCTTCAAAGGACTACGGTGGGTGATCAAAA
This sequence comes from Phasmarhabditis papillosa, assembly GCA_034691345.1. Classification (NCBI taxonomy): domain Eukaryota; kingdom Metazoa; phylum Nematoda; class Chromadorea; order Rhabditida; family Rhabditidae; genus Pellioditis; species Pellioditis papillosa. The sequence goes on along the minus strand of JAQGAV010000084.1, from coordinate 28,741 downwards.
GAGCGCGCGATTTAACCAATTTGAATAGGAAAGATATCGTGTGCGAAGCAATTATAGGATTAACACAATTGCTAGAGCAGCGGAAGTGGTTTGAGGTTTTTGAAAGTAATTGGAAGTTGTAAAATATTTAACTACAAGTAAAGAAACGGTATGTAGTTTGCTATTTACGGAATCTTCCAAATATTGATGTATCCAAGCTATACAGTCTGTTATTAGAGCACAGTTTCCAGCGCAATATTATGGAGAGAAGAGGTGCTTTATGAAAAAGAATGGAAATCTGTAGACTCGGTGGCTTTTCTTCTTAAGTACATTCACTTTTATCTAAAACCGTTGCTCTCCAGGCTACTGAGCTGGAAACCGAGCTCTTGCTATGGATCATGTGTTCGGTTTCGGAAATTATATTGTGTTATTTATTAAATTTCCCACAAAAAGCTTTGAATTTTCATTATTAGCTCCATTTTCTCAACTGTAAAGCATTGTTACGTACTGTTTACGCAGAGAATCTCATTTTTCATTGATGTTCACAGGCTAACGCCTGTGGCCAGCAGCCATTGTTGCATGTTAATTAGTCACTTTATTATTAATTAAACAAATTAAATTATGTAAATACATAAATAATAGAGATTAACAAGTGTCGAAAAACTAAGTCATTATAGTATGGAACTGCTTATTCAACCAGTTAACATGTAGTTTGACGGAATGTTCTATTCCAGGGCGATAGTGGCTAAGCAGACCAATTATTCTTAGAGAGTCTTACAAATAGGAATCTTTTATTTACCGAACATTTTCATTTTTTTACCATCAGATGCTTATCACCATCTTGACGGGGGCCCCTTCTAGGAGCCAACCAATCATAAGAATGCTATCAATAATCTGTTAGAGCCCAGTGGCCGTAGTATAGAAACGCCCGGGTGGATGCCTGGCCAGTTTTTAGCCTGCCCGGGCAAGAATCCACAACTTCTCGAGCAGCTAAAAACTGCCCGGACACCCACACGGCGTTTCTATACTACGGCCATAGGAATCGGAATTTCATGAGGCAGCTCAGAACCTGGCAGAGGTTTGATGGAATGGATCATGGTCCGGCCTGACATCGGAATTCCACAAGCAGGTTCTTGATCAATTTTTACTGACACATCTTACAAATTCGGATCGGGCAGTCTCACAAGCCTCCACATTCCTTTTATTGCCATAGGCATTTCACACCCTGTGTTCCTCCATAATTAGTCTAATCTCAAAGTGTTTATCCTTTTAAACTAAAATTACCTACAGATATTCAAAAAAGATAACCTCAAATTCGCATAAATCGTCCCATTCTCTCACGTTTAGTGCTCATTTGTGTAACTAATTGACTGTTTTCGGGTATTAAATGCGACTTATAACAATAAAATTAATATTATTACGGTAATTAATAAATAAGTTGTGTAATAAAGAAGATGAGTGGCCGTGCAGTTGGAGCTATTTCATAGTGTCTTATTGAGTCAAATGACTATATATAGCAATGTGATTTACTAAGTAACGAAGGGAACACCGCAAGAATATTAGAAAGTTATTTTAGCTGTATTTGAATGACAGAGATAATTCAGTGAGGTCTCGAAAAAAAGAACGGTGAAGCGGTGTATGGCTGTATTTCAATGCAATAACTTTCCTTAACTGGCAAAATGGTTCTCTTTTCAGAAAGATTTTTATATTTTACCACTCCAATCAATAAAAATCCTTTTGAATAATAGTTGATCCCATAGCTGAATTGGAAAAATGACCGGGCAAACCATCCAATCGGGATATTCAGAATGCAAACAAAGTTAAAATCATAAAGTGTCGTTTAAAGATGATTATTTGGTGGGTGGATCTAATTTTGTAATATTATGATGGTTTTTTTTCTAAACTATCTTTGATGAGACTCAATTGATTGTTAAACTCTGTTGAACCTCTTTGCTATAATTCAAACGGTCACTACCGTTCAAGTATCGGTTTGCGTAATGGAATTCATCTAAATGAATAGTGTCATCTGTTCAAGCACCCTCCCATTCAATTAAGTACCGAGGAATTCCATTCGAGACCGGATAATAAGTCTACTATTACAGTAGTCCATTCAATTCGAAGCGAGGGATTGTGGCGGCTTGTTCGGAAATGGCATCTGATCAGAAAGATTTCAACTAAGAACAAAGATTTACTTTATGAGTTTATTGACTCTTATTTAGCTGGATACTTTGACTTAATGTTCCGACTCACCGAATTGATGACACAGTTTTTGACTGTATTTCGGCTCACTTGTATAACAACTGTATACTTGAATGCAGACCCTCCAGCGGGCCGGGCCGGACCCTGAAAAAAGTCGGCGGCCCGGGCCCAAGTTGGAGGGTCTGCTTGAATGTTCTCTTATGAATCATAAGATTCCCGTAAACCCACTTCTAGCTGCTCATGAGATGGAAAGAACAAGAAGAACACCCGTCATGTGATATACATTGATATACGGAATAAACAGTTTTTAAACAGTATAACAACTGATAGTTTTATAATCTGAAATATATATTTTATTTGACATATATACTTTAGTAATTACACGGTTTAACTCAGAGACTAGGAATTACAATTGATTACATGCGTTTCAAGACAATTGATTCAATCAGGACATAAGCAGGTGTTTGGGTATACAAATTTTTCATTGTTCAAATTTCGATTCAATTTGTTTTAGAACAATAGATGACAACTTTTATTCTTGCGAGTTAGCCTGAAGTTTGTGTTACGGGATAACCGAAACCGTAGATTATATAGTAATGCATTTGGATTTACATTTGCAAGAAATCAGTATATTCAGTGTTATGGATGGGTTTAGGATTGACATGCGCCTCTAACATTTTAAGATACCCTATACGGTATTCCGAGAGATTTTAAAACCAGAGGTTTTTACAAATTTAATTTCCCCTAAAGAAGTTGCTATTCTTTCTTGCCAATAGAAAAAAAAGGGCTTTCGAGCTAGACTAGGGCTTTTTTAGGTCCAGCTGCTGAACTCTACTTTCTTCGCTCATTATGCCTAGAGGAGCAGAAACTTAGACATAGTTCAAATACTCAATCACTCTTAACTAATTTGGAATGTTTTTGTTTTAATTTGTCTGTATAGAGTGACGGGTTGTATCTCTAGGTACTGCCAGTCTAGGATTACTGACAGTTGTAGCCGCAGGTAATGCCTCCCAGCACGAGTTGTCAGTCTAGTTTAATAGGGTGATGACAGTTCATTTAATAGCATAACCATAAGTTAACATAACATGTATATAACGAAGTTGATCTGTAAAGGGGCCCAATGGATACTATAAAGTATTATATAAAACACCTGATATTGCTATTATTCACTTTTAGACAATATGCAATATGCATTCACTTTATATTTACAAACGAAAACCATGCTCCATTTTATTTTTTATTTACTTTTTATCTCGTTCACTAAGAAACATTCACAACCCAAAAGTCAACGTGCAAATAAACTAGTTATCTCAATTTAATTTCTAACACAGGCAAGTAAGAAATATGCATAGTAAACCGAGTTAACTCTTTGCTGGTAATTCCTATAAAATTTGCAAAAACTTCTCCCCGGCCGGGAATTGAACCCGGGTCTCGCATGTGACAGACGCGGATACTCACCACTATACTACCGAGGATCCGTAAGTTGTGAACTTGCCACTTGCTAACTGCTGTTCATTTGGCTTTTGGTCACATGTTAGTTTTCATCATATAATTTCACTGAAGAAATAGAAAAAAAACCCCGAAAACTGGCCAATGCTTCCGGCATTTTGTTCTCGATATGTTTAAAGGATGCGTAATATCACACCTATTGTAGTAATTAATACCTTGTTAAGTGTCACGAGTCCACACAATAGATTCAAACTTGACCGGTTTCCTTATGTTACCGAGGTCGGCAACTCTTTTATATTGCAGCAAGAAAGGTAATTTACACTTAGAGATTAGTAATATGATATGGTTAACATAATAAATATCAATGGACGATGTTACTAACAGTTTAAACATTGTTCGTTTCTTACTCGATCGTCTAAGTGGCATGTAACTAAATATGTTCCATTGAACCTCACTTCTTTTTAGCTTCAAATTTCACTTCCGGACTGATAATCTTGCGGATTATGGATGATTTATATCTACTACGAATTTCCCACAGTAACGCCCTTTTCCAAGCGTGAGGATGAGGGCCCCCGCGGGGGGACGACGAACAACGAAGAGCTACAGAAAAATAAATATGATACTCGTGTTCCCCGTATCATTTTACCCCAGAACGCGTATTTTCGCCTATTTTCCTATTGCCGATGAAGAAAAAAAGGACCTAGAGATCTTCTCTATCCACAATTGCTTTCGTTGCTAAACATCCAAACTAATGGGTTGATCGGCCATTAATGAATATTTATGGTTACTTTTAGTTAGACTACAATTTGCCATACTAGCACAAAGAGAACAACTGTTACCGTAAAATACTGCGCGGTTAACTATTCAAACTAAACAGAAACAGAAGGTCCGCTTAACGAAAACACACATATGAAATAAGATATCTGAAATAGCAAACACTCGCGTTAACAAAAATGCGTTAGGACACCGAACTAGTTATTAACAGAAATGTTCTGCATGACCAATGCAAATCACCCAGAACTGTCGCCAAATTAATATCCACAGCTGATAACAAATATTTATTTCCTATTACAAGCATATACAGGTAATTTATAGATAACATAAAAAGAGAGATCCGCAAAATGTTGAGAAGGCAGTAAGCAAAAAGTGAGCAACAGTGAAACATAATACACGTAAGAAAATATAAAACTGAACTGACAAGGCAAAATGACAAGAAAATCAGATATCGTTACCATCAGAGAAACTTTTGTAGGTAACTTCTAACGTATCCAAATCTAGCAATACAATCTTACCATTATGGCTGAACTGCGGAACACTGATAAGAATACAGTCTCCATGTGGTGATTTGAACAAACGATGTTGAGGACCTTTAGAACTTGTTGATCCTACATCTTCTTGGTTACCAGCAATAAACACATGTGGAATACCGTTGATTATGAGTGGATCCCTAAAAAGCCAATTATTATGGAACATAATTTAGAAAACTTATATACCTAGCTGTCATTGGATAGCCAGCAAGAGTATCAGGACAGGTCGGCGCCAAATGTTGCCATTTGAGCAAGCAATCCATGACATCGCAACTGCTTTGTAGATTACTCAAACGGAGAATATCCGAGACGTTACAACCTGTAAACTGATAACTAAAAATTAACAAGAATGGAAAAACCAAACCTGAAGTTGCTAAAATATCCACATCTCCTAATGTGAATCGGAAAGGATTGGTTCGCATACCAATCGTCTTACCATTGGCACCAGCAAATGGAAGGGCATGCTTACTGATTGCCTAGAAATATGTGATCAGAACGATTCAGTTTATGCGATTAGTAAATAAGATAAAACTATTCGCTGACCAGCATACCTGTTGGGGCCACATTTGAGAACAAGGATCTCCACGTCCAGCCATCAGATCAAATGGTATATACTTCTGATAAAAAACAGTATAGCGAGCAACAACAAAAATCTTACCGTCAATTTCGATAGCATGCCATCAAGAACATGTAATGCTTCACTGCCGATTACTGCGTCTGCCTTAGTGAACGTCAAATTACTAATCACAGCGCTCATTTCACGGGACTAAAGATAAAACATTACAACTATTTTAGAAAGATGACGTACGCTTATAGGGGCTAAACTGCTACCAGCAATCAAAACTCTGGCCACCTGGCTCGATGAAGTATTTCCATAATCTGCGGTCTCGCCACTGATCCAGCGAACAAAAATTTCAAAGCGAATCCTCGTAGACTTCTAAGATAAAGATATGCTTGGCAAGCAAAATATAACCAACATCGTCTGCTGCATTTCCTGTTAAATTCAAGCCGGAAATGATGGCCAATTTTCTGCCACCGGTGACGTCTTTCACAGCAAAAGGTCGCTGTGGTTCTACGGAAGGCCATATTATTTGCTCAACGTAAAAACCATTCTCCACCATCTGAATTAAATGCTATACATGAGACCACAGATAAACAAACTCTATAGCCATATAAACCAACAACACATCCTGTAGCCACTTCGTCCATACTGATACTGCCCTAAATAATGCATAAAGTAAGAAAAGAAAAAACAACGAACTTGTAATTTGCAGATCTGTCGATCATCTTCAAATTCTAAGAAATCTTCATTAGAGACTAAAGTCCCTGGGCCATGGTCTTCGTCCACGTCTTCCAAATCCTCCGCAATTTCGTGGCGGGCTAATTCCTGAGTGATACAAATTCAACTTGGTGTTAAGCTATTATTGGTATTACCTGTAAAATACTCGGACGTTGGCATATCCTCTTAGTGATCGTTCCAATAATCACAGCCTTCTCTCTCATCTCGAGGTTGTCGATTTCTTCAATTTTAACAGAAGAGCCAAATTGATTCCTGGCTGCCTTTTCTATTCTACTACGCAATAACTGGAGACGGGCTCTTAAACAGAAGAATTAAAATATTGTAAAGTCATTGTTACCTGTAGATATTACAGTACTGCAGCTGAAATGTTCTACATATCGGTATCTTCACTTCGCTTGGGTTCAGTTTGAAGTCGGCGTTGCTGTCATCCATAGGAACAACAACGCGTTCGACTTTTGAAGAACTCATGCTGAAATAAAAAGTATGTGATGTATACGAAATTTGAAAATAAAACTCAATGTATAACATGCATAATATTTTTCTTGAAAAAATGGTTAAAACAAACAAAAGACAGACTCCCGCCAAAACGAAATTTCACGTCGCCTTTAAAAATGCCCTTTCTTTTACGAGTTTCGCAAATGAACAACAATGCATACTAGATCAGTATGCCATAAAATAAATCCTTATTTTCCTACTCCAATTCTTCTTCCAATGCAAGCAATATGCAAAATAAAGTGACCAAGTACCCCAACTTGCTGTAATATGAAAGACAACGAAATAAAAATGTTTATTAAAAATCGCAACAGAGCTATACATGTGTGAGATCACTAACGGCACTAAAATTCACAAAACTTCTTGACCTTTACAATAAATTTAAAAACAACAAATCAGCAAAGCATACCTCGATACATAAATTTAGTTTTAAAAAACGGTTAAAAGGTAGTCAATAACTCGATAATGTAAGAGAACGATCTAAATACAAAAGTACACGAATATGAACACAAATAATTCAGTTAGGTAAGATATTCACGGATCTGTCGATGCATGTATATGAGATAATCTACGTAGCTGGGTGAACTGTGAGAAGCCATATCCTGGAAAATAAAAATAAGTGAAACAGAGCAAATTAAGAAACCTCAACAAGAAACTTTTTCATCCAGGGCTCCAATGCATCTTTCTCCCGAATAATGAATAGTTTTCTTTTTCGAGTGTTTACATCGAGCTTTTCCACAGCTCTCCGCAGACCCCGGGATTTTCGATTATCCCTTTCAGGAATGATATGCTAAAAATAAGCTATAGTTGGACAAAAGCAACCATAATTTACTTGTTCAACATCCAGTAAAGCGACCGAACTAGCTCCAAATACATCAGACAACCATTCCGCTGATACACCAAGTCCAATCCACAAAAACAGAACCATTCCGTTATCAATAAGATAGGCCTTAATCAAAACATTGCAACATTGTACTTAAATGAACAACACTAACCTGATCACGGTTCAAAAATTCAAAACTAGCTCTGATAGGAGCAGGCATTTCAAATGCATCGTCTGTTGACTGCAGCTCGAGATGAGACACAGGATAGACGCTGAAATAAGATGTGACCGCCAATCTAATCTGCCTACCTACCTGGGATACAACACTTTTAAAATATCTGGTACTTTTAAGCTGCGTATCATGCCTGCCATCCATGCTTTTTCGTCCACGGTCATCTCGGACCCTAAAGTCATAGAATAAATTAAGAGTGTACGGAGAACTATGGTTATAAATTGAGGAAGGTTCACATTTGTGGAGAAATGAAATTTCACTGAAACAAACCTCCGCTAACGGCATCATTTTTCGCTATGGAATTGACATAAAGCGGAAGCAACTTCAGCGTTTCCGGGAGAACGATTTGATGGAGAGGAGTGTGGTTGCTACACTTCTCCCTAAATTAGAGGTTTCAACTACGAAATGCAACCAATTTACCTGAATGTTCGCAACATAGTGGCGCAATTTTCACCCAAAAATTCTTTCATCTCTGCATTGCCTTTCTCCAGATTCAGTTGTAGCGCTAAAGAACATGTTCTACAAATGGGTGATAGTACTAACCTGTTTTCATCAGATAGGCAATTATTGTATCTTGATCAGCCATTCGGTACATCCGTGTGTAGTCAGCCGCGACCTCCAAACATAGATTGAGAATTCGCAAACGTCGTTGGCCAGACAGCGATGTATAAAGGACGGCAGTCTACAAATTAAAGCATTAATAAGGAAATGCCTAATGATATTACCTGTATGACGGCATTCTGTTCTCTGAGAGTATCATCATGTTTCAATTCCGCGAAGAACATCTAGACAAAATAAATTGATTGCTTAATATTGATATACGAACTTTGTCTTCGTCCAAGGATGCAAATTCCAAGTCACCGGCATTGTCCATATAAAATGAACCATTGAAACTAACAGGGCGAATACCTTAAATGAAATACATAGGGCTGCAAATTAAAATAATCGTACCTGAGCTTGAACGTATTTTCACAACACAGTCGAATCCAATTTGTTTACCAATATTTCGCTTGAGATCATTAACGAAGCGATCGCTGTCCTTTGCGGACTACAAATAATTTACAAACAGTAATAAAAGAACACATACGTTAAAATAATTGTATTTGTAGACACTACCACCGGTGACGGTAGCAACTTCAGCAATGGTAGCGACATCGATGAATGCACTCGGAAATAGGAAGAAATCCACAGAAACTCCACTCTTCACGCATTCTTCGCCAAGGATACGATAAAAATTAGACTGTGGAAGTAGAGCAGTCTGCATAAATACCTAATGTATAGAAAATGAAAAATTAATCACCTTTTCCTTCTCCGTTCCCAGCAAATTCCTTTCGTTCTTCTCCTTCAGCTTACCAGGTGCATCATACCTTGGAAGAGACGTGGAGAAGAGGAACAGTTTTCCAACTCTTTCAGAACTCTTTAAGCAGAAAATAAAATTGAGCTACATAAAATAGTAATAACCTGGAGAGCATTCATGCCAGCAGAAATGACTGGTCCCAGGATAGTTTCAGTTACTCTGGTCTGGCAGAATAACTTGGGAATTTCATTTAGAACAGCTCTGATTGCAGCGGCGGCTTCTGTATAAGGTAACATCATTCCATCAGCCATTGGAGAGAACATCTCGCTCACATCGCCTACAAATATAGGTACAAATTTCTTTTTTGCTTGCATTCTCACCAATCACTTTCATACTAGGCTTATCTGAAGATAAGTCATAGAAGTGTACAGCCTGGTCAAAAGTAGCGAGTCCAACACGAACTGACGACGAAGTTTGATTTAATTCCCTAAAAAGAGTTCTAATAATCAGTAAGGAGGTTAAATACCTTGGTAAATTTTCCAATATATTTTCTAAATTTCTGCAAAGAACGGTGACCATTCCATTTTGGATTGCATTGTATGACACATCAATCATAAAAATGAAGGCTGGTTCTTTGGGCGACACACCGTTCTGAAAATTAAAAATAGCTGAACAACTGAACAACAAAGTCACCTTGCAGTATTCCTTGCTGGCAGTAAAGTCGTATGCACCATAGAACAGTTCAGGTCTCTGATTTATATCGCTGCGACGCCCAGTATGATCCAGATGAGCAAAATATACTTCATCGACTAAATGAACACATTGAAAAAAGGAATAAATGTCTTACACAGGCTTAATAATACTTTTTCACTTAGACCGTTAGTTGGAAAAAATAGATCCGTAGTAACCGTACCGGCCGAATGTCACTAGCTAATGCAGTTAGTTTCAAAATACTGATCTACATCGTAGGACACTCGGTGACTAGACTAATGACTAATACATGGCACAAAGAACATAATTTGGAGACGAATTGTAACCATTAAATAATTACCTGGTGTTGCATAACTGCAAAATGGGCAGCGGAATTTACGCCCGCCATCTTCAAACTCCATAAATGGACAGATATAGGCCTTACATCGGGCACATCGAACTGGTCCAGCGACACCACAGTCGACAACAGGAAGTGGTTGCTAATAATGAACAATAATACAAGCACGACGTTGCCAATGATACCTCGTTTTTGTGAAGACGCGCAAATGGAGAACATGCTACGGCAAAAGGTATCAGGGAGGTTTTCAATAAATCCTTCGAAGCAGGAGCACAGTAGAGTGTGGATCTCATCAAGCGAGGATTACAGTTACCTAATCATAAATATCAATACATAAAAGAGTGCACACAAACCTTGGTCCTGACAATAAAAATCTGTGGATACAAGGGGAGGAGCATCAGCAGCGGGAAATCCAGTGGGAAATATACCAGAGCGAACTTGGTCGTCCATCATCACGTTCACCTTAATGAAAAATATAACAGCATATGCGGATCTTTCCTTACAGCACTGGGCATCATCGAAAGGTCAGGCTTAGCTGGAGCAGCTTGGCGATGATAAGCCCCTGGCATGGCCGGAACGGGACCTGGCCCTGATTGAAAATTCTGTATAGCACCATTATGATGACCAGCATTATTGGGATTCCCAAATGTATTGGGTACTGATGGATATGCTGGTACAGGAGCATGACCACTCGCCATAGCATTGTTATTCACTTGATTCGGATTGTAATATCCTCCAATAGCAGCACCATTAACACGGTGTCCAGATAGTTGACCGATCGATGGCAGACCCGTAGGATGTTGTGGTTGATAACCTGATGACGAAACATTGCTGGCGACGACGTTGGCTGCAGCGGGGATGCTTGGATTGGCGACGGCCGGTATAAAGTTCGGCATTCCGATGGGAGCAGGATAGCGCTGTCGAGATGACAGTGAAGACACCCCATTGACTCCAGAAGTTGGCGTAGCATATTGATTAGGTGCATTACCATTTTGCACATGTGGTGGTAGACGTTCTCCTTTATTGTAGTGGGTCGGAGCGTTGCTTACGGAACTTGCAGCATTGTTATACGTTGGGCCAGCGGATGATTGATATTGTCCATTGGTTGGATAGGCAGGATTGCTGGATATATACGGTGGCATTGGCTGAAAACTTCTGTTGTCTTCGAATGGCTTGGTATTGAAGTTGGGTTGAACGCCATCTGTAAATAAATTATGAATTGAAAACAATTTCAAACTAAAACGCCAACTCTCGAAATAGTATGACATAAACAATGGAACGTTTGAGCTAACATAAACACCAGCGGCGTAACCGGCCCCAAATCATCGTAAAATTTCACCTTATTTATCACTTCAGGATTAACCCAGAGAACTGTAAAAGTAAACTTACTCGAAATGTTATTTACATGAGAACCAGGATTGGAGGGTACAAATCCAGGCATACCAGCATTGGGGATCTGACCACTAAACATCGAAACTGCATACAGTTGTAATCTTATACTTACCCGTATGGTGGTGGATAATTATTTGTTTGCATACTGCAGAATTCTTGTAGAAGAGAGCGAAGCTCTGGAAACAGAAACTATAGAAGTTGAACGGGCCTCATAAATAAAAAGAATAGATGAATCAGAAAAAAACAAGAATTCAAAAGACAGCGAGTGCTCGTGCATATGCACGCACACTGGTTGAACACGAGAGCTGTTCGTTGCGAGACCAATAACTTACCTAAATTTTTCAATTGACTTGAGAATTTAAAATTATGTCATTGCTTTTCCTTTAATATAAACATTTTAAGTGAAATGATATGATACTATATATATACATATATTGTATCAATTAACTATGCAGTCATCGGTTAAAGCAAAATAGTAAAGCCGAACGATATTCCGAGACGTCCATTATTTCTGCATCCATTATTTCACAATGCTTAATAACACTTATGTGACCTGTTGGAATAATTATGCATACAAGTGCCGATAGGATTGCCGTGTGGCTTTATTTCGGAGTGATTATTTTCGACATAAATCTTCTTTTATATAAAATTATGCATAATTATGCAAAATATTTTATGAACTCAGTTCTTTTGCTATTTTCTTTCAGTTAGATTTGTTTACATTCTAGCTGTTTTTTGCTTGTTTTCTTTTATACCTTGTAGAATATCGTAAATATTTATCTTCCGAACTAAAAACCGCCCAATAGGCCGTAATCACAATAGTTCATAGCACAGCTTACAATTACAGATATATAGTTACTTACAATACATGAAATAAACCATCCCAAACAGTGACTAATAATGGAAAACTAATTACAACTACATCAGATGTGATGATGTGGCGGAGCACTTATTATCTGCATTAACCGTTCAGAATACCATAGATTAATAATTATAATAAATAGATAAATATTTCTATAGGTTCTGTTATCACAAGGCAACGTAAAACAAATGTAGGGCGGAATCGTACGCGCTCGCATAAAAATTCTATAGTTTTGAAGACTATAAAACGCTGATGTAACCAAAAAATAACAATAAAATGGTATTATTTAACAAATGAAACCTATATTGATTAGTTAAGAATGTTGCGAATCTCTTGGTGGATGTTAATAACGTATTCGACGTATGATCTATCATTAGGGCCGTGTTTGTCCTAAATGCACATGTTATTGGAAGTAATGTATTTTTTTCTTATAAAGGTCTTATGGACCCAACTTTTTAGTTCTGTTAGCTGTCACTCCCGCGAAGACAGTTACAGATTCTTGCTAAGTGTAAAGTGTCGGTTGAACAGATTCGAGATCTTCGATTTGTCGATCCGTCTCATTCAAATTTCTAATAAATATTTTGGGTTGCTAAAAGATCGGATCGGTTGTTTTTTTAGTTTGGATCGCCAAATAAAGTTCAACCAACTATGAAATTTGCATTCAATTTTTCAGCATTTCTATCCCCACTCACCTCTATCAAGAACTTCTTCATCCATGCCTCTAGGCAAGCCCTTTCGGGGATAACGAAGATTTTTCGTTGTCTGCTTCCTTGTTCCAACGATTGAATTACTTTTCTAAGGGCTCTTGATCTACTGTTATCCTTCTCCGGAATAGAGTGCTAAATATTATTAATACAATTCTATTATTTTATAAGAATATTTTACATCTTCATCCATTCTAGCGATTGATTCCTTTCCGAACACCTCTTGTACCCATTCAGTTTGAATAGACAGACCGATCCATAAGAATAGCACAATACCGTTGTCGATAATATATGCCTAAATGGAAAGTTGATACATTGGATTCTGTAATTCATGTCAGATGGTTCTGTTTTTTGGGGAATCCCAAATATTATAGTTGGGCCAGTTTACTGAGCCATACTTGATGAAACTATAGTTTTATTGTCCCTTTAGAGCTGTCTAGAACCGAGTCAGTGCCCGTAGTACGAACACTGCCCGGGTGGGTGCCCGGGTGGTTTTAGCCTGCCCGGGTGGTTTTAGCCTGCCCGGGCAACAATTCTGAACTGTATTTAGCTGCCCGGGTAGCCAAAAACTGCCCGGGCACCCACCCGGGCAGTGTTCGTACTACGGGCACAGGTATCTGAAATCTTTTAATATTACTTACATTCTCAGTCCTGAAGTTCTCAAAACTGGCTCTGATGGGTGATGGAAGTTTAAAGGCCTCCGCGCCTTCTTGAAGTTCTAGATCACCGACTGGATAGACCCTAAAGCACAACAATTTTCATAGGACAGATTTATTACTTATTCAAAGATTGTACTTTCTTGAGTTGAGCTATTTCGCAACATCGAATGGTTACCAGGCGCAGGGATGGGAAATAGCCGGCCCGTTTTCAAAAATTTTCGGCCCTTCTTGATCCGAAAAATCTGCTCCCGGCTCTGGTCAGCCTATTCCACAATTTTTGGGCCTCCTCGGCTTGGCCCGGCCGGTCCCACGTTCGAAACTTGCGGCCAGGGCCGAGACCGGTACGCCAAATTCCCTCTATGGGCAAAACCTCCTCCGGCCTTCGGAGATTTCATAATAAATGAAAACTATTTAAACTAACAGTTGGAAGGCCGTCAATTTTCTGATGGGTATTGCTCCCTAGTTATACTGTAGTAGAGATGGGCATTTTGGATTGGATCCAACCCAGCCCAGCCCTAGCATATACAAAACTGAGCCCAGCCCTAGCATATACAAAGCTGAGCCCAGCCCTAGCATATACAAAGCTGAGCCCAGCCCTAGCATATACAAAGCTGAGCCCAGCCCAGCTGCCCATCTCTATACTGTAGTTGTATTTGTATTATGTAATTGCCTACCTTGGATACAGTATCCTCAATGTATCTGCAATCTTTAAGCCTCTCATCAGTTCGATCATCCACACCTTGTCATCAACAGTCATTTCGGAACCTAACAAAACAAAAATATATGAATATTATATGTTTTTATATGTTTAATTCTGCGAATTCCGGAATAACATTTCAGGATTCTGAATGGAATATTTGGATTTTCAAATGGCTGGCATTCAGGATCACAATCTAAACGTTCATATTTTGAAAAAAAAACCAAGAATAAGTCAGACTTAACTAACGTGAGACTTCTTGAAGTACAAGAAACAGAAATGTTTTAAGAATAATAATTTACCTCCGCTGACTGTATCGTTCTTAGTTATGGAGTTGCAATAAAGTGGTAGCAGTTTCAATGTTTCAGGTAGGATAAGCTGACCAGCCGGAGCAGATTCACTGCATTTCTCTCTTAAATATAACAATAAATCTGCTTAAAATAAATTTCACAAAAATACAGCCTTCTAGAAGGATCCAAATTTTATTGGCAAGCGTTACTTTTGGTTTCGGGCCCTGAAAGTGGCTTGCCTGGTGGCTTGGGGAAGGATTTTTTGATTTAAGACAAGGAGGGAAATATAACTGGCGGCGGGAAGAACAATTTGGAAACGATCTGCCATTCCCACCACTGACAGAATATCGATAATTTCCAAAATAAAGAACCGACAAACCTGTAACTAGCTAGAATTTGTGCACATCGGCTAGCTAATGTCTCTCTCATCTCCTTATTGCTCTTCTCTCTGTGAATGCTTACAGCTGAAAATAATCGATAATCCGTTAATCATTAAAATCGATATTAAGAGAATCTTTTTTAAAACCTAACACCTCTGTTTAACACAATTGAGGTTCAATTTCATTTATTGGGTTCTAATTATTGTTGCTTGTTTATTGGGTATTGGGTGGGCTGTAGTTGGGTTGTTCCATAAAATTCAGGAAACTAACCTACCTTCAACTAGCCTTGCGGCTGAATGAATGTTTTAGTTAATATGTATAGTATGATTCAAAACCTTGACTGCATGCGCTGTAAGTAGTTTTCCTGGTGTTTAAAATTTATCTTCAAAGGTTCTCTCGCCAGAAGAGAGGGAAGGCATTTTCCAGCCATTTGGAGGCAGTATTTTCCACCACCGCTTGATAGGTAATTAACTACTCACACCGCTCCCATTCTAAGTTTAGAAACGAACTACAGTCTATCTCAAGACCTAGGTTTCCAACGCGGTATGACGAGCGGGGCGGCGTGTTATAAAAAATGAATGCACTTTTGGAGAAAGCGGGCACGCCGACTGATTTAACATTCATTTTATATAACACTGCGCCCAGCTCGTCATACCGCGCTGGAAACCTAGGTCTTGAGATAGACTATATATATTTTAATCAACATCCATATCGTGTTGCCCTTGCATGAATGAAGATCATTACAAAAGTAAGAACGCACCTATTCTCATAAGATATGTTATTAGAGTATCTTGATCTGCAGTTCTATACATTTGGTTGTAATCATTGGTTGTTGCTAGACATAAATTGAGAATTCGTAGTCTACGCTGACCCGTAATAGAAGTGTACAACACGGCAGTCTAAAAAGAAACTTTAAGAAGGAGTTTGAATAGTAAAAAATAATAAACTTATTGAGATGGTAGTGGCCCAGCAAATCCTTTGAAGGACTGGTATGAAGTAACAGGCTTTTTATAGAATGGAACCGTAAGAAAAGCTTCCGTTTATTAATTTTAAAGAAAGTTAAAAATAAATTAGTCGCCGATCTAAAACAGTCACCTGACCGTTTAAACAAGTGTTCCCTTTTAACGAATTCAAAAAACCGAATTCTTTTCTTTTTCCTAAAGAGTTGTTTTTGTTGCTTACTTGAATAACGGCTGTGCCATCAGTTAGCTTATCATCGTGCTTCAACTCCGCAAAGAAGGTCTAAAAATGAATCAATTAACGTTTTTTCCTGTTCGAATTCAAATTAAAAGACTAAGTATCTCATTGACTATTTCGAGAAGTCTAAGTTGGAAGGCCGGCACAGGCCATTTCATTTTTAAAGTCTGTACCAACAGCTATGTTTAGCGGAGTATCTTAGAGATAGACGGAGGGAGGAGTTAAATAAAAATGAATGCCTTTTGAAGGAAATGCTCCTAAACCACCAATCTCCCATTCAATTTCATATAATACCGCTACTTACTCCGATATTACATTGTAAACATAGCACTTGTTACAGGCTATATAACAGTACACCTGTTGTAGGATGAACTATTGTCGTTTGGAATCACGAAACACCAATCACAAACCTTGTCTTCATCAATCGATGCGAATTCCAAGTCGGTTGCTTTGTCGACGTAGAAGGATCCACTGAAGTTGACCGGTCGAATACCTTAAAACATAAAGTAAGTTTCATAAAAACTAAGTTGGACGCTCTCTTATTCGAATATCTATTTAATTTTTCATATGACTATCTTTACAAATCGGGTAAGACCGACAGGTGCCAGCCCCGACTTCCTTCACTCTTTCATTTCCGCGGTAAAAAGAAATAATACTAACCAGCACTAGATCTGACTTTAACCATGCAGTCAAATCCAACTTGTCTGGATACATCATGTTTAAGATCCGACAGGAAACGATCACCATCCTTGTCAACCTAAGTAAGAAAACACTTTAAATACTATAAATATATCAGAGCTAAAGTTCCAGGTCTTAGATTTCAAACTATATTTTAACGTTACATGTGCACAATTCAAAATCTTTTTTAATAAGGGAAATATAGTTACAAGCTAGATTTCCAACAGATATAAAGTAAAAGAGACCTCGCTGTTAAGTTAAAATAAATGAGAAATCTGTTTCTGTGAACCATTGCACAAAAGTACATTCATTTGTCTAAAAGACTGCTCCACTGGGTATTGCGCGTATTACAACAGAAAAGTTATAGTCTGCTAGTTTCTAAACTAAAGAATTTGTTTAATAAGTAACATATATTAGTAAGTCATATATTTCGTATAACTTACAGTAAAATATTGATATTTATATACACTTCCTCCAGTTACAGCTGATAACTGAGAGATTGTAGCTACATCAATACAATCAGTTGGGAAGAGGAATAGATCTACAGTAACTCCAGCCTTTACACATTGTTCACCAAGTTTAGTATAATACTCAGTTTGTGGCATAAGAGCATTCTGTAATAGTTTAATTATTATCATTATAATTAATCATGGTTAGAAAACATTTCATAGTTTTCTACAATTTATGAAAATATATAAAAGAACAACTCAAACAAACTTTCTTTAAGCAAATACAAATATATTATAGTTTCTAGTTTCTCGCTTGGCCATACCCAAGGGTGCGCGAACCTCAACCCGGCCCGGGTGGTCCCCGGCCAGCTATTATAAAAACAATTATAAGTTCTATTATTCATTTAATGGTTTGAACCTAACGAAAAATGGGTGTTTGAATTTGGCGCCTTTGAAATCGAAAATCTGAAAATTGAATCTCATGCGCCGTCCCATTCATACCAAACTAAACATTATATACTTAATTTTAAAATTTCTAATAAATCTACTTAATCTAGTAATATTTTAATGTAAACAACAAACCTTTTCCTTATCGGTACCTAACAATTGTCTGTCAGGTTTTCTGTCCTTTAGTTTGCCAGGAGCTTCAAATTTAGGCAAGGAGGTAGTAAAAACGAATAGTTTACCAGCTCTATCTGCACTCTAAACGAGAAAAATATTATTATTCCTACAATTCAACATAAAGGTGTTTTAGTGGAATCTAGATCAATTTCCAAGCGGTGCCTTGTAAATTTCTAGTAAAGACCGGTATTTTCTTATAAACTCATTTCAAATCTATTAAAAACCCCAGAAACTAGAATACTGTTCTAGCCAGACCTATCACGGAAGGCCCGGGCCCGACAAAGAAATTTTAAGGTCGGAAATCTGAGATTTTCACATTTTTAAACCCGATTTGGCACTTTTAAACTCAATATACTACAAAAAGCCGGGAGAGAGGTGTTAGCAATATAGCGTTTAGAACATACTGCTGCAAAAACTGGTTTGTTAAACCAAATAGTTTTAAACTAAAGGAATTCATTTTAATTTATTATCTTACTAGGATCAACAAGTGAACTAATAACTAAAGTTATAAAGTTATATATGATCTAGTGTTCTAACAATAAAATGTTCTATTTCATTCCATTTTTGTTCTTGTAAATATTGCAAACATATTTAAAGTAGATTGTCAACTGACCTGTAGCGCATCCATACCAGCTGTAATCACAGGTCCCAGAATGGTTTCTATCGTTTTGTTTTCTGCGAAAAGTCTGGGAATTTCCTGAAGAAGTGATCTAATAGCAGGAGCTGCTTGTGAATACGGTAACAATAATCCGTCAACAATTGGAACGAACATTTCGTTAACATCACCTGTAAGTACAGCTTTAGTTAGTTAATGATATTACAAAGTAAAATGGTTTAGTCATAATTGAACTTGATATATATAAACTCTTTCCAGACTTGTGCGTCTTGTAAGTAATGAATTCACTATCTTCAAATGAAGTGAAAAGTAAAAACAAAGATGTTGATTCAAAACGATTCAAAATGGATTCAAAACGAATAACGGAGTGTAGGAAATTATTTACAACCCAAACGCAACTGCGTACAAGCAGTTTCCATTATTCGTTTTGAATCCGACAATATTTAGCCAAATATTGTGGGTCGACAATGTGTTTTGAATACATGAGAACTTTTTGACAGAGCTTGCTGATATATTTACAGTAAAGTTTGTAAAATAAGGGTTAGTAATATTTAGAAACAATTATTATTATTATTATCATTGTATTTATTATTTTGTATAAAATAAAACCCACCAACAATCATCATGTTTGACTTAACAGAGGACAGGTCGTAGAAGTGAACTGCTTGATCGAAGGTGGCCAAACCAACTCGAAGGGAGGATTCTGGCTGACCAGTTTCTCTATAAATATAAGATATTTATAATGGAAACAGTGAGTTCAACATAGACAAATTTCTCTATTTTAGTTATCAAAGAAAGTGGCTTTGGGTTGGGCGTTGTGGCCCAGTGGTTATAGGCTTCCCCTCATAAGCTAGAGGTCGATCGTTCGAATCCCCCGAAGACAGAATCTTGGGCATAGGTTTGCTGTGTAGTACCCGTTTCCTTATATTCCTTATTTTCACATCTTCTCTCCAAACTTCTCGTGTTTCGCCGAAATTAATAAAGAGACTTTTATTCAAAGATTTAGTAAAGTTTACCAATTTCTAGACAAAGAAATGTTCGAAGCCTAATTTTTGGATTAGTTGAATTTAACAAACCTTGGAAGATTCTGGAGTACGGTTTCCAATCTGGAGCAGAGTAGGGGCACAAGTCCACTGTGAATGGAGTTATAGGAAACA
The DNA here is from genome assembly GCA_034691345.1 of Phasmarhabditis papillosa. NCBI lineage: Eukaryota > Metazoa > Nematoda > Chromadorea > Rhabditida > Rhabditidae > Pellioditis > Pellioditis papillosa. The sequence goes on along the minus strand of JAQGAV010000084.1, from coordinate 8,913 downwards.
TCAATCATGAATAGATAAGCGGGCTCCTTAGGGGGGACTCCGTTCTAAATTAATAAGTTATACTAGGAGTACAGGAATAGTATAGGAATACTGGACTCGTCTAGGTCAATCGCTTAGTATAATTCTCAAATACTGAAACGGTTGGGTACTTATCCCCGACTCAATTGTTTTAATCTACAAGTTACATAAATTAAAGAAAGATCCTTGTCAATTTCATTGAATACTCTATTCTAATATAGTTTTACTACTAACCTTACAATATTGTTTGGTAGCAATAAACTCATAGGCTCCGCAGTATAATTCCGGTCGTTGGTCTAAGTCTGTACGACGGCCGGTGTGGTCCAAATGGGCGAAATATGTTTCTTCAACTAAAATCGAACGTTTAACAGAAAAAAACCAATTTTCTGCTCTAATTGTGTAAAACATATAAATATTTCTTTATTTGAAAACTTTATTTTAAATAATCTTTTCTATGCTCAGCACGACTCTTATATAACTATCAAAAACGTTGCATAACTGTTGCCAGCTGAACCACAGTAAGCCTCTTCTGATTTAAAAAGTAAATCTTTACCTAGTTATGATGAAAAAGTTCTATTCTTCAATAATATAGCTTAATTCCTCACCCTGAGTGTTAGCTTGACAGAATGGACATCTAAACTTCCGTCCACCATCCTGGAACTCCATAAACGGACATATATAAGCCTTGCAACGAGCGCACCGAACGGGTCCACTGGGTCCTAGATCAATGACTGGAGGAGGAGCCTAAAGTAAAGGACTGTTAAAATATGGTATTTAAGGTTACGGTACTTCTTGTTGATGAAGCTTAGCAAATGGAGTACAACCAATTGCGAAAGGTATTTGGGTAGATTTCAGCATATCATTGGTGGCCGGTGCAGAATATAGAGTAGAGCGCATCATACGGGGATTGCAGTTTCCTGAAAACATAAAGTAAGTTTACGCCGGGTCGTAAGGTGACTGTTTTCTAGATTTGCGTTATTAGTTAGGGTAATTTAAAATCAAAAACAAACAACTTGTCGTCTTAAGAATCAAATTCAAATTTCTCCAATGATTTTATACCGGGGTCCGTTCTGATTGTACTGAGCTATACTAACTGTCGAAACAAGGATACAATTATTATAACAATTATATGAAAAACAGCAATAAAAGTACTGTTTTGCTTACGAAACCCAATATTCTAGAACTAACCTTGATCCTGAGAATAAAAGTCGGTTGATGTAAGTGGAGGTGTCTCGGCGGCTGGGAAACCAGTTGGGAACAATCCGGACCGAGCTTCATCATCAGACATAACAGCTACCTTTAAAGTAATCATAATACTAATTACAGTATTTAATATCTTACCGCACTTGGCATCATATTTGCGTCTAGCTTCTTTGGTGGCTGGTTTGGATAGCCACCGGGCATTCCTGGCATACCAGGCATACCGGGCATACCGGGTGGTCCACCCGAACCCGGTGGAAAACCACCCATTCCTGGCGCTCCAGGGAATCCACCTTGAGGAGCCATGCCGGGAACTCCGGGGAAGTTTCCAGGTGGTCCCTGAGCTCCAGGTGGTCCAGGCATGAATCCTCCTGGAGGACCTGGTGGCACACCCTGCTGGGCTCCTGCAAATCCTGGTCCTCCTGGCATTTGTGGTGCAAATCCAAGCTGGGGACCGGGTGCTTGAGGCTGCATTCCAGGAATTTGGGGGAATGCTGGTGGAGCACCGAATTGAGGCTGTGGACCGGCGCCAGGGAAGTTCTGAAAAATGAAACTGTTGTCTTGTATAACCATTTGCGAAACTATGTAAGGCAAAATCTTGAGCATAAACTACTCTGCTTTTATTATTATGCTAACCTTAAGTAACTATATTGGCACAAACTTTAACTATTAGAGATAATAAAAATGAACTAAATCTCACCTGCTGAGGCTGTGGAGCTCCTGGCATTCCTGGACCAGCTTGGAACTGTTGTTGGGGTATAGGCCTCTGTTGAGGTAGGCCTGCATTTGGTGGTTGATTATTTCCTGGACCACTTTGAGGGAACTGATGTGGTGGACCGGGGTCTGAAAAGAAATAACTCATATATTTCGTTTCTAAATGATCTTTAAAATAAAACTCTTATAACTTATAATAGAGTTAACATTTCTTTTCGTGCGAATATTTCTCAGAGTCATTCGGTTGAAATGAAACCCTGTATCATACAGGCTGTATGCAAGAATAATTATGTTTGATTTGTTTGTAACTTAAGTTGTTTTATTGTTATTCTTCATGACAAAAATAATAATAATATCTTTACAGGTTTTGTTATATTGACATCTTTTCTCTTTACTTACGAGGTCCCCCTTGTGGAACAACTGGTCTTTGCCCTCCTTGAGGTTGTTGTTGGTAGGGACCGGCATTATTTTGCTGCATAGGTGGGTTCATAGGGGAATTTGGCATCATTGGATTGTTAAAGCCTATAAATGGTTTTAATTATTATTATTATCAAAAAAAGTTTTCTTACTCTGAGGTCCTGGCCCTTGTTGTCCCGGTCCTGGTTGTCCAGGTCCTGGTGGTCCTGGTCTTTGGCCAAGAGGAGCTGCTTGCTGGGGCATCTGAGGCTGTTGCTGCTGTGGAGCTCCTTGAGGAGGCTGTGGGTAGCCATTTGGTGGCCCTGGAGTTGCAAGAATACTTTAGAGGTGATTTGGTTATATCTCTGTTTTGGTTTGCTATACTAAAGACGCGCACCGTTCGACCCAAAATGGGATAGGCATCAAATATACCTATCCTAACAAGTGAACTACTCAATTATTTTTACAGTTAACAAAGATTACGAAAACTTTGAAACAGCATAAGTATTACTTAAGTCAAGTATGTTTATAGGTCGCAGTATCGTAACTGGGGTGGCATAAATGCTCAAAAAAGTCTTCAACAGTATTTCGTTTACTTTTTACAACATAAGTGATAGAGTTGGGCTTGCGGGCTCGTTTTTTCAATAGTGGACCTTCATACAAACCAATCTTTCAAGCTTTAAGCGAAACTCCAGTAAGCTTGGACTCGTTTTTCGAACTGAGCCGCCCCCAATAATACGTGAATCGCCCTGTATAATAATGTGTATTCTTCGAACTAGCTAACCTTGCTGTTGTGGTGGCTGAGCTACAGGAGTTTGAGATCCGGAATGAGAAGGTGGCAAAGAAGGCTAAATCAGATGAATATAAAAGATTAAAGAAGTTCCATACCCCCTGGGGATGTCCGTTTGATGGCTGACCATTGAACTGCGGATGGTTGTTTGGGTAACCACCATTTTGCTGTTGTGGATAACCACCTACAACAAAGATAAAGAATAATTAAGTATTAATAATATTATTATAACTTTCTACAACCTTTTAAAAGTTTATTTTCGATGATAAGATTAGCTATTAGGTGACCTTCTATTTATAAGCTAATAATCAAAGAGAGCTGTTGATTCCACTGTATATAAACAAAAGTAACTAATACTCTTTTTCCAATTTATATTAACAGTCATATAGAGACTGCTATAACAAACCTGGAACTTGTTGGCCGGGTGCTACATTGGGTTTTCCTAAAAATAAAATTCATAAAAATGTTATTATTTATAATCAACCTTGCGGGGGTGCTGGAAATCCATTTTGCTGAGCTGGCGGATATCCTTGTGGAGCCCCGTACTGTCCTGGGGATGGATAGTGAGGATTGAACGACATTGGCCGTTAACCTAAAATTATTTAAAATTTAATTATTATCATTAAAATATTAGAATAACTAAATAACACGTAGCTTAAATTAAAATAAGAAGCAAATTTGGCAAGTTTTCAAGTTCCATGTCACTTTAGCTAAAACCGGTGCCGGCCCCTAACAACACGACAATCGTTGCGGGACGCGAACAAGGCTAGGGGCCAACAGACCACCCTTGTTTATAACACAGCGATAATATTACGCACACCACCAGGACTAGAAACTGGAAAGTCGGCTCATTTGAGGTCGTTTTTTGCACAGACTGGGATCGTATTGTAAGAATTGTTTCGCAAAATCATATCGAGTATGGTCATATTCATTGTTTGTTAAGGAAAGGCACTTATATTGGTTTTTCCAAGTTAGTCTCCAATCCAAAAACAGAGTGTCTGCATCTTAACGACATAGCTCGACTCAACGTTAATATTTCCCGCATTCATTTGTTCCAGATGAAAACCAACTAAGTTGAGAGGCTCAATGGGTATATCGTCAATACTCCAAAGAAGAATTTGAGTTCGGGTAGGAACATGTTTATTATAAAATATTCGATTACAGTTCAAATGAAAATAAGAAGGTAAATTATTGCTTTCTCCCAATATTTGAAATGGTGTCAATTTGAGTGTCTATTACAAAATAAGGCGGATCTTCTAGTCAAAGATTTACACCAGTTATTGCCATAGGGTAGAGTCGGTCATGTTTTCGAGAAATAGAGGTTGCCTTGAGGTGTTTAGAACAACTGTGTTTAAAGGTTGGGTTTCTTTTTTCTTTAAGTTTCTGTAGAAGCCCTTTCTAGAAAACAAAGTGAATATAAGATGGCTCACTGATGTTTGCTATTCTTTATCAAAAAACAAAGTCCAACATCAGACTTCTCTGTAAAGAACTTCATTTATCAGTGATTCAGAGGATTTAAGAGCTATAATGACCGAGTACTTTGTTCCTAAAAACCACAAGTCAAGGGAGTCTGACACTTTGCTATCTATACTTTGTGTACTTGGAATTGTTGCGATTTTTCGATAGAAAAGACTACTAGAAGGCCAAAATAGTGCCTTAGAGCCTAGAGTTGAGAAACATATTAGTCTAGAAGCGATGGCTGAGCGAGAACTACACAATTAACGATTATATTATCGAAGGATACGGCAAAACTACAATAAAAACCGGATTTTATTCACCTGGTATTTGTTACCTAATGAATTAGTTTGCGAGCGTAAATTTCATTACCTTTGCTACTAAACTAATATCATAGTTATCCGTATACCGTGACGTCCTTTCCCATTTCAAAGTATAGTGAAATTCGGTTAATATTGTAATATTTTAGGTAACTTCTTTTTATTTTTACCCACAAGAGGTGATTGTCAACGGCACCCTGGCCACAATCAAGGTCCCGAGACCAGTCTAAATATATCCTTCAGACAATGCTTACGTGTTTTAATAACATTTTTTGTAAAACAATAAACATTCTGTTCAATTCTATTAGAAGACTATTTGCAATTTGTAAAATGTATTGATCAAGTTGAAACTTAAACATCATATATGGCAGGTAGTATTCAGAGATGGAATTTTACTGAACCTCCTTCGATGAATTGACAGATAATGGTAAGCAGATTTAACAAATCACGTCGTTTTCTACAGTGTCTGACGAGGCTTGCTGGGAGTTCTCTTCTAATTGCATTGATTTATCACATGTTTCGTGTACCCGAAGTCTGAATGTTAGAAAGGAGACGTATTTGCTCAGAAGATTCCGGAATGAATGGCCGAAGCCCTGCCCCGAAGACATCTACCATTATCACGTGATATGATTAATACAGGAAATAAAATACTTTTAAATATACTTTCTGGAATAATGCTTCTGGATACGGTGACGGAATCGTACTTAAATGAAGATACCTATTAGATAACAAATTCGCTTCTTTTCTATAAGGCATCAGTTTTGAATGTAGAACTTGTGTTCGTAAACAACAAGACTTTGGAAAAGAGTTCAAACAGTTCGTATAGTTGGAACTTAACCAAAGTTGAACCTGACCTTAATTTTTCCGAACTGTACTTTGCTATATCAGGTCAGTTTAGATTCAAAGTACATAACCGAGTCGTTATTCCAACACCCCCGTCAAGAGTTTCAGTTTCCTTATAAGCATGCACTTTTGATCCCACGCGTGTCACACCAAGTGATCATTTTATCATGTTTCAGAACATAAAACTGTTAAATATTATGTGAGCTAGATATAATAATATAGTTCCGACTGATGTCACAAAGTCAGTTTGGTAAAGATAATATTCTTATATTTGATTCATTCTAATTGTATAAGCTAAATATATTTGGATTACTAAAATAGACTGTGATAGTTACAAATAAGGAAGTTTGAAGAATGGGTTTGACTTTTTCTTTGGCAATTTGTCTAGCAAAGTCTCTTGTTAAATAGATTACTACTCCATCAAAAGTTATTTCTTGTTTTTATTCATTTTGGTGTAAGGACCCTTTATTTCCGCTATTGCTCAAAACGTTACCGGTCTCGGATGGACGAGCTTTGCTATGTGTGTTGTCGAGAACAAGAAACGTTGTCATATAATTTATATCCCTAATACCCCATAACTATTAGCTCAAATAGTAAAGAAGAATGACTATCTAGTAGAAGTTTTAATCTTACTTCAGAAATTGTAATGTTATCTTCCGAACTCTTTCTAAATTACAGTTCCCACTCCAATTAGCTACTAATCAGTGAACAAAAACTTTGTTAATATCGTTGACAGCATCTGTTTTTGTGGCAATATTGCTCTGTTTCTGTCTATTCAGCCCCTATAAGATGGAGGTGTGGTCTGATCGTACGACTCTCAAACAACGCATAAAAGACCGATAAATTCATGTCATTTCACCATTGCAAGGCCACAACGCTTAGTTACAAAGTTAACCAAGTCTCTACTCATCGAAAAGTGTCCCGGGCCCCAATGGGTCCGTGCCGGAAGAATGGTTTAGTTTATTTTCTTGAAATCAGCTGTTTTAAAAGTTGTTCTGAGCGTTCGTAACGTTATATAACAGTTTATGTTTTGATATTAACTTGAATTAGTAAGTTTATTTATGTATATGTTACCTTTGGTAGCTCATTCTTGACTTTTGCCTGAATTTATGTTTTCCCAACCGAAGTTGCTTTTCTGCAACTGCATTCTCCTAAATTGCAATTGTCATTTTGTAAATAAGGTAATGAACGCCGTTGTTTTATAAAACTGAAGTTTGAAATTAAAGGAAAGAGGCAAGTTAACAAACATTTTTGTTAGTATATTCTAGTTTCTAAGCTACAGCCTAACTTATTCTTTACGGTCCTACTAATTAAGTTTTGAGAAATGTATACAACGACTCCATAGAAGTCTTTTGCAACTCCTAGTAGATGTAACTCAAACTTAGACCACATACTATAAAGTGCAAAGTCTGGCATTTCTTGTGGAGCATGTTTGTATAGTGCGCAGAAGCGACAATTAGAGTAGTCACTAGCTCTTGTACTAACAATCTATAACAAAAATGTGTCTGTCCGGACTATATTCTAACTTATTAGGTCGGTTATGGCTATAGAAACCTATAATTTAACCAGATTTATCTTTCTAAGTTTGTTTTAAAGTCACCTGTTATATGTAGCTAGAGATATAAGAGCAGTAATTTTATGAAAATAGAAGTTTCCAGGAAATAGAAAGATATTCTTTAAAAATAACATTTCATATGTAGCTCATACCATATTGTGTCACCGGTTTAGATTTTAAGCTCATACCTTAAACCATGTTATTCTTCGCATCCTCTTCTGTAGAATATTTACTGACCATTTCAGTTTTTCAGCCAAGATGACGGTGGCAGTAGAACCTTCGTTGTTTAATGTGGTCACAACAATCCCCTTTAACCTCGACTTGGCTCAAACCTACACTAAGAACATCGCCTGGCCGGCCTTCTGGATCTCAGTCGCATATGTTGTCGTTATATTCTCAATCAAAAGCTTTATGGCCAATAGAAAACCGTTTGATGTGAGTAGATTGACAAAATAAGCCACGATTAATAAAGTGACGAAACAAATTTCAACATCACCAGTAGAAATCCTTTAAAAGTTGACAACAACTATTGCACTAATCTTTTTTCAATGCAATAGATTCTTTGATGATTGGTAGCGGTAGTTTATAATTTACTTTACCGTGATAGCTAGAAGTGAAACAAGATTATTGTTCTATCGATAACCATGAGATCTAACATACTTATCCGAGGTATGTACAAATATTGTATTTACCCTGTATAAAGTAATATGAATCATTTTCAGCTAACCCGAGCCCTCAACTTCTGGAATGGATGGTTGGCCGTTTTCTCCACAGTAGGATCTTTAATTACTGGATACGCACTTCTTCACGAAATCTACTACAGAGGAATTGTTTGTAGGTTACTTATAGAGACTTTAATATATATATATATATATATATATATATATATATTATCATATATATTAATCTTTCTTTTACTTTAGCATCCTACACCAATTTGGGCGAATTCTACACTGGCTGGTCCGGTCTGTTCTCTTTCTTGTTCCTTGTTAGTAAGATTGCCGAGTTTGGAGATACAATCTTTATTGTTCTGAGAAAGAAGCCACTTATCTTCCTTCACTGGTTAGTTGAACTATCTTTTTTTGGTCGTTTAATCAAATTTGTTGAGGTTAAGATTAATTTTTGATATTTTCTTTTCTACTTTGCTATAATATCTTTAATCGTTTGACAAGGTTATCTTAAGTTATACAAAGGTGTTTTTAAATATATATCGATTTTATTCAGGTACCATCATGCCCTAACCATGAACTATGGTTTCTATTCCTACAATAACCACACTGCCTATAACACATGGATTATCTGGATGAATTTCTCTGTTCACAGTATTATGTATGGGTAAGTGTCATATTAATTACTTATTTTCGATTACCTAACAGATTACAATCAAAACAAAAATTTGCAAAAACTAGGGCCGAGCCGGTGATCGAAACCGGGACCTCTCGTACCCAAAGCGAGAATCATACCACTAGACCACTCGGCCATGTAAGGAATAGTCATTCTTTAGTCCATTTGATTAATAATAATAATTTATTTAGCAAAGAGGGAATAAAAAAACAAAACAAACATAATCACTACGAACTTTGCTCTAGGGAAAATGGGTCAAAAATGTACCCAGTCAAAAC
>JAQGAV010000083.1:0-51533 GCA_034691345.1 Phasmarhabditis papillosa | reverse complement strand
GGAGTGAGAGGCGCAAACCCCCGGTGGTATCTAGCATAGCATACCAACAGTTCTTTTCCCGACGGGAGCCACACCCTTCGTTGGCTGGGTCGGTAAGAAAAGGGGTTAGGCGGGCTAGCCGCGTTGTAAATCAGTATCTAACGCAACGCGTGCGCATTAACGACATCTAACCCTACGTGCACGTACGTACGATCATCCGCGTACTACTGAAGACCTACGGCACGAGCACCCATTAAGTATATGGATTATTCATACAGAAGAACTCCGGAAATGGGTCGACCGGACTATTACAGACCACCGGGACCACCACCGCCCCCGGAACAACAGAATGGTGGCCATCGTGGTCGTGATTATTCAGACCGATCTCGGTCTCAAGGTAGAATAGATGCGGAGTTCATTCCAACTGAGGTTGCACCGTTTAGCCGACCCTTGGACAAAACTAACAGGTAATTGTGTTATTAACATTGTCTACGTTCTTTTTTTAATTCTGCTGAATAAAACTAACTTGATTTTAGAAGCAAGTCTCTGGATTATCGAGACGGTTTCCGAGATGACGTCTATTTTGAGGATCGACGTGGAGGAGTGAATATTCCAATTCGGCAAGAAAGGAAAGAAGCACCGCGCAATTATGAATATGACAAGGTCGGTGATTCATACTACAACAACACATTTAGAAGTTATTTGAAACTTTTCTATTATGTTAACGAGCCATTTATCTGGCGAAGATTGCAAAAAGATTGCAATTTATTACGCCTGTTTCGCCCTTCTTTCCGCGTAATTAACCACCGACGATAATGACGCATTTTATGTATTCAAACTGCATTCATAAGCTATTTTAATATAACTATTATATTTATATATTATAGAATATATTTCTCATATATTTATATATATATTTCTCTTTTACTTGTCTAACTATTTTTACTAGTTTAGGAGTATTTTGTACCAACAACACAAGTTGCACGAGATTCGCATGATTCAATCTTGGACAGGGATCGTAGAGAACCTCCTAGAGAGAATGTCCTTAGCAGAAGTTATGGCAGAGAGGTGGAAATACCGTTAGAGAGGGTTCCGAGGAACATGACCAGAAGTACAGAATGGCTTGACAGACGACCTTATGAGGAGAGAGAGCGGTAACATGTTTCTTACATTGAAGTACCCTTTTCATGTTTTAGACGGTGGTTTGACCGGCATTCACCTAAATCGGTAGCTTCAAGCAAGAAGCCAGCCCCTCTGAACCAGTCATTTGACGCATCTCGCGGTCGTCGAGTAGAACAGCAATCCGAGTATAGAAGAGGTGAAGAATGGAGATACGGAGATGGTAGGGATGGACAGCAACGACAGGAGTATCCAGACCGGTAGGTCGAAATAGAGTTAAATATTACAAAACAAATGTTACATTGAGGATTTTTTTTTATTTCTACCTATTTGAGGAGAATTACTAGTTTCAATAATACTTTATAATTATTACAGTAATGTGAGTCGTCTCGGAGGAGGCGGTGGCGGTCACAGAAATCATCACCAATCTAGCTATCAATGGGAATCACACGGAGGAGCTGCAGCCGGCGGAGGATCACCTCCGAGAAGGATAATTACCCAACAACCCATTCCGGCAATCACATCTTCGAGTATGCATATGGGTGGTCCCGGTCCTATTGGAACCCACCAGACAGGTCAACCAAGACCACCCATTCAGTATCGTCGTGTGAGGTGCTGCTGTTTTGAGTTCACATGGCCCCCTTGGAGTTATGAACCAACCACTCCACCACAACCAATCTACCGAAATATATAGGTAGATAGATATATGCTAATGGATTTGTATTGTTCTGGTAAGTGAATAGTGGATTTTAATTATAAGTAGTTAAATAATACTTCCGAACTACGATTTCCGAAGTAGCAAAGAGTTTAGTAACGTTTTCTATCGTTTACTACCCGTTTCGTAACGGAAACTGAAGACCGGCAAAGTGTCAATCGATAGTGTCTTAAATTCAGTTTTGTTGCGTAAGGAAGTTTCTCGTTTGTTATTTAGAAATGGCTATCTCAGGCATTGCTTTGACCTTGTTTAAAGTGATTGTGTGTAGGCCACCCATCAATCTTACAATCAAAACCAATCATAGACGCTTCTTTGACCAAATAACAGATATTTCCGCTCTTTTCATCGTGTTTTGCTTTAAGTCAAACCTGTCAATAAAAACAATAAATGGGAAGCGGAAAGTTAGCTACCATGGAATAGCTACTTACAACATAACTGTTAAAAATACAGCACTTTTATTTTAGTAATGCTCAAATGCTGCCTGGTGCCTTATGTTGTTGCCGCACTTCTCGTTATATTCGTCGGTGGTCTTGCCTCTCATTATTATGTAAGCAAATTGTATATTTTTTTAGCGTTAATGACATCTTAATTCGTAATAAATTTACTAAAGTTCGTTTATTTGAGAAGCATTTTGTATCAAATGCAAAGTGTTTGAAAAGATTCATTGAGATACTTTTCACATCCTATGACATCAACAAATCAATTTAATAAAAATGTTCATTTAAAATATTATCAACAATTCAAGTATATCTCTATCTCTGCTGTTTTCTAGTATCAATAACTTTTTGAACTTAGGTCCTGAAAACGTCAAGCACACAAAATATGTTTGAGCAATAGTAGAGCAGTCATTAAGAAACTAGTTAGGCTTTTGTTGAAAATAGAGGGATTTATGATGCTAGAAATGGTATGAAGTTACTTCTCTTTCTCGACCTCGCATACTATTGTTATCATACTCATTTAAGTAGTCGAACTGACTTAGAGCATCGCGAACATCTTCTCCTATAATAATGCATATATATTTATACATATCTAGAAAGAAAAGAAACTAACCGTTTATGCTGGGACTCCTTACTTTAGTTCTGCTGCTACTCCTAGATTCAGTTGGGTAATCAGTTCGCGGTTCAAATCGACTAAAAGCGAAATAGTGATCAAAATAAAAAAATGTGATTGTTTTTCTAAAGACTGAAATTTACCTGTTTTTACTCAATCTTCGGCCATCCTCCGTATTGATTGGAATATAAACAACTTGACCGTTTTCTGTGTACACCGGCCTGAATAAACCATTGTTATCAGTTTTCAGGTATTTATTTTAGTTGTAAGTGCTCTTTATAATAGTACCTTGAGTTCATCGGTGGTGGAGGTGGTGGTGGATTTGGAGAGACAACTCGACTTGCCGGTGACACAGGCCGGGTATATACAGGAGCAGAAGGGGGCCGTGAAAGCGTTGCCTAAATATACCACTGTAGATTTCTTCATGGAAACGTGTCCGCCTTCTTAGCAGAAGCGGTTCCTTTTGACATTCACGCTGATTTAGCTCTGTTGTTAGAGCAGCGGCCTCGAAATACGCGAATATCTGAAGCCCGTAGATGCAAAAGACTCGGGAAAAGAGCAACTCATTTATCCTAGGTTGTCGTGCACGCGATGAATTTCGTTTGGCTAATGACTAATAATCCCTTATGTTGTTGTTTTTGGATTAAACTACCTACCTGTTTAGAGTATGGTTCCGGGGTAACCGATCTTTTTGGAACTACGGAAGCTAGCACTGGCTGCTGAGGGAATAGATAGCTGAAGCCGGCATGTGGTTGTTGAGCCTCTACGATTGGTGGATCGGCGAAGCGAGCGCGTGGTGATATTGGACTAGCGTAGCGAATTCTAGGGAGAGAGTCTCGTCTGAAATTAAGAAAATTGTTATGAATGTCTCTAAATACAAACCTGCTGTCGGTCATGAGGCTTTCTTTTGTTGGTGACATTGCTCTAGGCGACAGAATTGGTCTAGATGCTGCCGATGCGGGTCTAGTAGAAGAAGGTCGCATAAAGGTAGAAGGTTCTTCTCGCATGGATAGATCATGAACGCTGCAAACACGTTGTCACTTTTGTCAGTTATCTATGTTATTTACCTTCTAGACATCATTTTAGTCTGTTGTATTGGATGGTAGAGAGGTTGTTCCTGATCGTAACGTTTTAGACCTCTAGGTATGGAATCCATCGTTTCTTCTCTAAACAACAGACACTAATATCCCAGATAGATTGAGAATTTGTGGTATATAAGTTTCTCATTATTGAATATGTATGTCATGAAGCAGGTTAATCACTGAATAGTCCTTACCTTTCTTCTATGACCATTGCACCTTCGCTCTTTGCTCTTCTCATTCCACCTAGTGTCTGCGACGGCTGTGCTGCATATCCTCTTTGAGTTTGCGATGTCGGCGAATATGAAGATTCTGCAAGAATAATAAAGTCATTCCCTTTAATAAATGTATTCTTCTTACCATTATTATTATTATTTCCTCTATTGGACAGAGTTAGGGCCCTTCTGTCTGGATAAAAAGATGCGGTTGTATGTCTACCATTTGTGTCACTCGGGTAGTACATTGGGGCTGCGGCGCGGCCTCCGGATCCCATTCCTTGTTTCTTAAACCGCTGTCTTTCTACATTCTTCACAACCGTAGTAGTACCCTGTAGAATAAACATAATTGAAGATATAGAAATATAATAAACAGACGAGTTTGTTGTTAATTATACTTAAATATTGACAAGCCCTTACGCTGGGATATTTAGCTGAATGAGTTCTGGCTCTCCTGGCTCGGTCGCTTGCATTTGTATCACTTTCGGTTTCCGACAACCTAAGATATTGTCTATATTTTTATTCATTATTGTTTCTGTTTACCCATATATATGGTTAATATCAATATTTGTTGCTCCTGTGTATTGATTATTGAATGACTTCCAAATATTGACCTCTTCCATAAGGATATCTACACCACCAAGTGTCCCTTGGTGAGTTGCAAGAAGCTAAAGAAAAGTAATTAATTCAGCCACATCAGGGTTTAAATCTTATGAAGGAAATTATTGACTACGGGCTGGCTCGGGCAGATCTATGCAAACCTCGGCCTGGCCCATGAAAGCCTGGACAACTTAAGTGTATTGCTATTATTATAAATGAAATATCAAACTCCCACCTTTTCTACATATTCGGCCGAAAAGTGTCCAAGCTGAGCTTCACTTTTGACGATATTTCTATGTATTGGACTGGGTGCATTTGCCATAAGTTTGTTGAAAAGTCGCACCACTAATATCTGTAAATTAACAATGCAATGCAATGATAAAGCTAAAAAGAGAAGTTGCACAATATAACCATCAATATGACAATCTTTTTCAACCTACCTGAATGTGTAATTTATTTGTGTGCAGTCCGTGCTTTAATTGAGTTACAAAAAGAGTCAGCCGCAAGTAGTCACGGTTGCGAGCTGACAAAGCCGTCAGGGCCCTCATCAATATCACAAACCCTTGGTTCTGGTCGAGAAGTAACAATAGTATCTAGAAAACAAAGTTAAAGCTGTACAAACGCTTTAGCAAACCTCAAGTGCGTAGCATTTTGAATCGAGTTGAGGGCTGTGCACTGAATTTAGGATAGCATCTAAACCGGTGGCGGATTCCAAAAAGTGCCGCCAGGCCACGTCCTGCAACGACTAAAAGAAATATGGAATATTACTTATATATAATCATAATAGTGGACAAAATTATTCTAATCTACTAATAATATACATTGTTTTCATGAAATTTCACTAGCTTACCGATTTCTCCAATAATATTTTGATGCATTCAATACAGTCAGCTTCAGCTACCTAGAATATATAGCTTTATAGATCTTAATTAATATAGTACCGCTGCTTTCCGTTTTCTATTGTTATTATTTGGGTTTCTTGACAACAGACTGGACAGTTTGCTGGTACTGTGGGTTGCATTGACTATTCCCTGTAACACCATAACAACCTTGCCTAGAGTTTCCATTCCATTATTAGGTCGCGAAACAAACTCTTGTGCGAAGTGAGATGATCTAAAACTACTTTTCAGAACTGAAAATTATATCCTAATTGAATGCTCTTCATTTCTTCAAGAATAGTTTCATCTTAAAAAAAGAGATATGAAAAATAACAGAGAAAAGAGTTTCCAATATTTAATTTTCAACTAACCTAGGTCCTTCAACAAGTAGCTGGTCTTTTAACGTTAATAATAAGAAGCCTGCATCTGAGAGAGAAGAACCATTGGCTAGAATTCTATATTCCCAAAAGATCCTGTAAAGGCAAAGTGTATACCTGATGGTGGTCCTTCTGAAGATTGAACGAATCTTCTAAGTTGCTCAGCTAGGTTACGTGGAGTTGACCTTGGGTCTTGAATGGAAACGGACATAGAGTTCTCGAAGCCAGACCACCTGAACAGACCACCTATTAATAAAACATACAAAATTAGACACTATTTTGAAATAATCTAGAAGAAGCCATCACAGTTAAAGAGAAATCTAAAATTCTCTAAATCTTTACTTTAGCCAAGACCTGGGAATAGTTAAGATTGGAGTGTTTAACCTCCGATAATACAAGCGTAATAGAAAGTAAACACGGAGGTCCGGAAGTGGGCCACCAGCGAGAAACAGTAGAAGACCGGAATTAGGACGACACACGTAGAAAACGAAGCAGGACTGCAAGAAGTGGACAGAACGTAAGACAACTCTCCATGGCGTGCTGCCGTCTTCTCGGGTTTAAAGCACAAAAAGTAGCTAACGATTTTAAACGGAGTGAGAATTGGGTTTATTCTAACATAAACACGATTTCTTCAGAAATGAATCCGAAAAATACGAAGTTTTTCTTAATCTTATAACAGAAAAGCTATTATTGCTGATCTAATTTCAGAAATAGCCTTGGAAATTTGCATATTTGAGATTTCAACGGTTTTCTTTGTAAGATGCGCGAAGTACAAATAAAGCAGGTTATGCAAATGGCAGACAACACCCACAAAAGTCATATTACATCTTACTTTAGAATACAAGGGACTGCAAAGAATAATTGTATAATAATATTTGCAGTCTATTCAGATGGTTTTAAAAAGCCTCTGGCTAATATTCTTGAAGAACTTTCCACGAAATGGCGTAATAGAAAGAAAAATAGATAACGTTTGTATAGGCTTAAGAGCTGAATTGAGATAATTGGGTATATATTGCGTGTTTGTTGGTGACTGTGTTCATTTTGACTATGTGAGGTAGGCTAGCTGGTAGGGCACTGTCCGCTTCCGTGAGGAGCAAACAATATCGGCACTGAGAGCTATATTTACATTCCGAGAGCAATAAACTCCTCTAATGTTAGACGCCTACCCATTTTAGAATAATAATTACCAATTAGTATTCAAAATTAGATTATTTAAATAATCTAGAAAATCTACATTTCCCACTGAACTAGCTATTGTAACAGTGTCAATAACAACTTGGTTATTCAGCAATTTGTGAAGAATGATCTAATGAATGTACATTTGATTGACTGTCAGAAACTTTGTTTACATTTTTTTTTTACATCAAAATAGCAAAACATGAAAAAAAAAGTAAATTAACCACTTGTTCGTTTTTTTACAAATGGTACTTTGGTTATCATCATATATGGGTATTTTGTAAATAAAATGTTTAAGAAACAAAAGTGGGCTTTCATCAGAATGGACGTGCGCTAAAGGTATGAAATGACTATGATAACGTTAGCATGGTCAGAAGCTGAGTGTCAGATCAAATTTGGATTAACTATTCACGATAGAATAGGACCAGTTCATTCGTTCGAATATACTGTGAAAATAACATTGTCCAAGTATTAACAGCTTCTTTTCTTCGAAATTCTTGTAAAACAAAGATAAACGAACAGTCAGCAGGTCTCTTTTTCGACACTTCTTCTTAGATGGTCCTGAAAACTTGAGGATCTTGCCTATATTTGTCGCACTCGACCACTTGGACAAGAAACGAGACCTCGAGAAAGGATTTATCTACAATTAACAAATCACATTCCTTAATTAGACCTTAAACATAAACTATTATAAAAGATAACACGATATTATTAAATGTTTATTTATTATTATTAGCACTATTTCTGTCATAGTAATACAACTTTGGCAGTTTTAACACTGACCTAATATATATATGTGTAAGTAATTATTATTAAATCTGTGATATTGAAACAACTTAGGGCTGCCCGTATTCGAAAACTGAACTGTGGCTTACTTAAAACAACAAAAAATAAGTGATAGTTGTGTAGAGAAGAGATAACTTATACAATTGTAAGAATTAGCAAGGATTCATATATTATTTAAAGAAGGTAGTGAACTATGCTTATCAATAAAATGCAACATGAGGCAAGAATTACACCAATTGAGACGGTATTCAAGAGATGAAGGGTAGGTTAAGCAAGTTGGAAAGAAGTATCAAACATATTCAGACATGACACATATTCAACAATAATAATAATAATAATCTGTTATGAAAAGTAATTCACAAACTAATATATAATTAAAATGAGATAACTGGACGAACTAAATGAATGAAACGTTAATTACTTTGGCAGTTACACGGATAGAATAATTGAAATCAAGTATGTAGAGACAGTATTGACTGAGATAAGGAGCTTCCTAAGGAAGTTCACCCATCAGCCACATAGTTTACTTAGCGTCCGTAGGTCTGGTAAGCGTAGTAGCCTCCGGCATTACCGTAGGTGTAGGGGTTGAAAGGATATGGATAGGCAGAACCTAAAATATGTTTAAATATAAATGTATACATAGAATATGATTGAATAATTGATAGTTAACAGTAACTTAGCTACAGTTTTTTACCTACCTCCATAGGTATTATAACCATATGGCATCATGGTGGCCGTCTTCTCATAATATGGCATCATGTATCCTCCTTGCTTTGCAACCATAGCCATTTCGTCATCCTTCTATAAATTAAAATTCATATATCAGATTAACTAAATATTCAGAGATAGTTTAGATGATTTTCTTTGAGTTATAGCCTATTTTCCAGCCAGAGCCCTCTGTTGGCATTGAGAATTCTCTTCCTGTGGTCCCTGATATAATTTGATATGACATTGTTGGGTTCGTCCTAAGAGGCTTGTTATTTATATTTGTTTTGGTTCATAGCGAGGCCAATTTCTGACGTTGAGCCGGCACTCTTAAACATGCCGATCCGACATGTTCCAAACGGTCAAACAGACCGGTACACTATAAGAAGACTATAATATTTGAAAAGACAAATATACTACGATCGTACACTAACAAACCCACAATACTATAGTAAGTGTGATAACGTATATAAAGGTTTCTATGCTATCTTTAAGAAAAGGTATAATTGCAAACAGAAAAGGTTGGATAGAATTTATTTTCCATAAACATAGTTTTCTGCGTCGAACTCTTTGTTGCATTGTTTCAGTATACTTTTTGAGTGTATCGCCCATATATGTTTCCCATATTGGGACTTTGTCGTTCTTGCCATTTTCAATGTCATTTTGATGGTTTCTCAGACAATTGAGGGCCTAAATGTGCACTGCGCTGCTACAAACAAGCGGCATTGCGTTACATGCGAAACAATTAAACGACAACGAGGTGGTTTTCTGCCTCGCAGCCGTCCAGAACAGGTTAGTTGCCTGAGGTTGACTGTCTCACAGTTGGCAGTCCCCGTAGTCACATTCGAGTCGGTGGCGTCGCCACCCCTTATACATGTTTAGAAGGACCGCACACTGAGAGTATAAGGCAAAACACGGGTATTCAGCTACAAGTCCCCCTTTACACGCATGGTGGTCGCAACTGGTCCCGAAACGAGAAAAACAGGGAACCACTGATCCGGTACCGCCATCAGGCGTAACAATTTTATCTATTCAAATTGTATGCTGTTAACTTTTTCATGAAATTGATTTATGAAATAAAATATTCTATGGTTTGAATATCGGTATGAGGCGAGCGAAAAACTGTAAAACAAATTATCCTTTTTTCGTTCACTTAACAATAATTGAACAATTCTTGGTGGGTCATTATTACGGGACAATAAATGAGAACAATTTCATTTTCTTTTGCGCGTCCTGCTGGTTTTACTGGTTTCAAATGGTTTCACGTGTTCTCTAGTTCCCTTATTGTGCAGAATACTAAAAGTGTGATGTCTTTTAGGAAAACTAATGGCCGTAAATGACAGAATACTCTTATCTGTAAAGGAGATCTTTTATGGGTATCCAACACCGCAAAGTCTACAAAAGTTGTGCAAATTCAACAATGTCTATAGTTGTTATTGAGGGTCTAATATATTTGAAAGTGTTCTTCGTTAAACTATGATTTCAGTCTAATATAAGCATCTATGAAACAATCGGGAACGGCTTTTCATGCCCCCCGTAGTTAGCGGTTTCGGTTTCTTTAGGTGAACAGCGGGTCAAGGTGTCGGCGCGCAGATATCTCCTCTTCTTATACAACGACGCCTCAGGAAGATTGCATCGTTTCCTATTACTATACGGAGACCCGCCGATACATTTATTACGTGTGTTTCTAGGTTATCACATATTATATTATTGAGAGATGCAAATTGAATAAATACCGAAAAGAAAGTAAAAATAGGATACATTACATTGATACCGAAATCAAACGTTGTATCTATTACATATGTTGAGTGTACAACACCACAAAGGAAAACAATTGGCAATCATATCTTCAGATAACGTGATTGGGTAACTTTTGGTTGAAACTAGTGGTTCTAGCCCCGCAGGTCAGTTTTGTCCACAAAGGGTCGCCGTGTCCGAGTATTAAGTAAGTACATAAAGACCTCTTTTAACTACCGCTATTAAACAATTAAGACTATTAAAACAGCAGCCAACTACCGTTCGGAGAATACCGACCACCCACTAACAAAAACAATTAACAACCCCGCCGCGCTAAAATACTCATTTGAGGGAATTCAAAATTTGAATGTCATATTCCTCTATTTAATAGGAATAGAATCTAAGTGTTTTCGAAAACGTATTGTGCTGGGTAATTACACGCCTCGCCAAGTTTTTTCTGGTTACTAACTATAAGCCATTCTCAAGGTTGACAATAAATCGGCCGGAAAGGTCACCAACGTCAACAAGAATGAAAAATAAAATCGATCTTAGAGAAAATGCAAAATGAAAAATAACAACTATTATATGTTGCAAATGAAATCAAAGTTAACTCTTATGAAATATTTACCTTCTAAATTATTCCCATTTTTGTGCTTGCGAGAAAGCTCAGAACAAGTGTTGTGCTGCTATAACGAGAATACCCGGACCTCACAAAGAGTTTATTCTCTTGTCACGCGCTTCTACAGCAGTTTTCTATTCAACACATTTACCACCCAAGAAGAAACCGATACCGAAAACCCCCAAATGCGAAAAGCAAATAACAACGTGCGAGGACTTACCCTGATGAAATACTTTGCAATGAAAAACATAATAGCCGATCCAATAAGGAATGCTACTCCTATCCAAGCGCCAGCAAAGCAATATCCATAGTGAGATTTGGTCGTGTTCTTCAACACCTGAAATCATTTATACAAATAAATTGACTAAAATTCTAGTATAATCAACCCCTAACTAGTTTTTATAGATATTAGTTAGTAAAGAAAACTCACTGGTTCCCACGATTTATAGAAAGGTGGTACGTCAAGCATAGTGCGTTCCATATAATCAACCCACAAGAAGCAACCAATAGCTGCGGTGATAAACAAGGCTGCAAACAACAAATAACTAATAATCCTATGTTGTTACAATATATTTAGTTATAAATAACCTACCTCCGACAAGAAGAGTAAAACCAGTGTATCCACAGTTGGTGCTAGAACGTTTGAAACAGGCCATGCAGCCGAATACAAAAGCAACGAGTACAAGAGAAGTTCCTAAATGCAAAATAGTTATTTATAAATAACGTCATACATTGATAATGCTATTAACTATCGCTAATAAACGTACCAAATAGATAGAATCCAGCAGTTGCTCTCATGACCCACATTCTGATTGTTTGTTGTTTGTTAAAGTGTTCCTGAGCAGCATCGGATGGGAAATGGTCAATGTTCCAACGTTTTATGCATGGTTGAAAGAATTTTATAAAACTGTCTGACCCTAGAATTCGAAATATATGACTATAAAAGATATTACAACTAACCGGTAGGTAGTGAATCAGGGAAGCAAGTCCACAAAATGCCCTGTTCTCTCGTAAAGTAGTTTACATTTTTAGTAAAGGCGTCCTTTAACCTTACATTTAGTTCCGGCTCTTGGTTAAACGCATCGATGATCTTTCTACGGTCTACCTGCAAGAAACTACTTCAGACTCAAATTCACCGAATATCATATTTGTGAACTTTATAAAGTATTTCTCATTGTTATAATATAAAAGTTGGTCTTCTTTTCTTTTACTGATTTAATTATATAGTTTTCTCAGAGAATCAATCGATGTTGTCTGTTAACTGTAAGTGGTCGATTCAAGTGTTTCGCACAAGAACCCCAGAAAAAGAGAATAAATTCGGTAAAAACAACTAGACACTTCATAAATTGGCATTTTCTGACTGCGAAAGAGTCCTTTTGACCCCCGGACAACAGTGTTTTACAATTAGGTGCGGCTACCACACAGTATGGTAATTATAGCGAGCACTCTTGTTAACCTAGAGGGCAGTCATTTTCTACCACTATCGGTATGCCTTTATTAAAGATCTCACAGTAGGTGGCCCTCCGATCGATCAATAAATGGTAATGTCAAGGTGGGTGGTCAAAGACGGCTAGCCAGGTGGATGATGGGAGGTCCTTCTCGTGACTCTTCAAGTCCCAGCAAACTGCTGATTAGTGCAAAAGCTCTTGAGATATTCACCGCTAGCACATGGATAATTAAAGAATACAGTTAGAGAATTTAGCTTTCTTTAACTCTCATTAAACAAAAGAATCAATTTATGATTTCTAGAAAACATTGATTCGTAGTTTTCCTTTTTGACAATAGTAAATCCGATAATTGAAACTGAGATCGCGACTCAAAAAATCTTCCAAAAAATAGGTCACTTGCGTAATTCAACTTTCTTTGACTTGCAATGTTGTTTTTGACAGTCGGAAAACGGAACAAGTTAAATTGGCAACAATCTCGAATGTAAGGTGTAAAAAAAGTCAGTAAAATAATGGTGTTTGAAAATAACATCGAAACGTCCAAACCTTGAACTTAAGAGTATCATAAGACAATAGAACCAGTATTTTGGCAAATAATTTGTTTTTGTTGGGTATCAATGAGGAATTTATCAGATGATATTTTAAAAAGAGTTGTTATTCGTTATTCGCATACTGTTGGTAACAAATGATCAAAAAAATAATTCTCGTTCATGATGAGGTCTTACGGCCTAACCGAAGAACAATACGGAAAGATTACAGAAGATTTGAAAGAAGCATTATGATATTATTTTTGTAGATTCTTTTGTACATAACATTCTCGGAAGCACAATAAACTTTCTATTATATTCTATTTTAATCAACTCAAGTGCATTAGAAGTCAACCAATGTAGTTTTATACTAATAAAGTAGACAAACCTCATAGACTGTCCAGCTATCAAGAACAAATGAAGCAACGACGAAAACAAATCCGATAATGGCAAACACAGTAGCTAAGGAGAGTAATACTCTCGGCGACATTTGTTATTAGAATATTAGTCGTTTTCTCAGATGTAGGTATTGTTTTGCCGTGCAATTGCTGCGTACAGTCCTCTGTGGGCAGAATGCGTTGCGAGTAGATAGAGGGCCCCGCCCACAAGCAAAGGGAGGGTGCCCCCTGACAAGGACAAATCTTACTGTCCCAAAGAAGATGGGAAAAATAAAGGGGAGATAAGATATTAACTACCTACATATTATTACTATTCATCTAGCCACCCATATAGATATTATTATATACAAGTTCATACAAAATGGGGAAATACATTGTTCTTTCAGAAAAAAGTTTGTAGAACGGAAGGCCCTTTGACATTTAAATATATTTTCTATAATCTTGTATCGGTTCCTCCTAATGATTTATTTCTTCTAGCATCAACAAACTTTAGACAAATGTTACTATACTAATTAAATTCACTGAGGAGTTGGGATACCTTGTATGGCCAGCCGGAATTTACAGAACATAATGAAACCTTCTTGATTGTATTCACAGGGTAGATTTACAACAACAACAAATTTAAACATCTTTTATAAAAATAGATGAGAACAGATAAAATGATTATTATGAACTAAGTATTATATAATATAGAAGAACCTGTAGATAATTCATGAGGTCTTGCAGAAAAGTAACCGGTATTTATCGTTGATGAAACACTTGCAAACCGTTTGCATTGTATTTGATGCGAGTTCTTTTTTTAGTAATCTTATTTCTTGAACCGTAATGACGATTCTTGCAATTGTAAGTTAATCATAATGGGAGGTCTAGGTAGACAATCTACGGGTCAAGTATTCAATGATTCCACATGGCCGAGGGCTAATAAAAAGAGCAAATATGTAACAATCACGAAGGCGAGACCTCACATAAAGAAAATGACCGTGAGAAAGGCAGACCTCACAAGAGGGTGCCGTCGTTTTATATTGGTTATTCATTTTTCCGCTCATTTCACATCAGTAATATCGTTCTGTCGATCACCGCAGAAGAACGCAGTGAGATTTTGAGCGTAGCCTTTTCTGAAATAGAGAACAATTTTATTAAAAACTAATACAGAATTGATGTTTGCACTAAAATAGTCAACATAATTGCCGCGAACTCAATTTTGCACAAATCTTCAGGTTCATTTGCTGCTAGAAAGCGGCCGGTCTTGGCGCGGGCGGTATCCGGTGAGATCTGAATGCAAATAGCACATTCAACTGTTGCGGACATGTGTTTGGAAGATAAAGAAACAAACACAAAAAGTATATGTTGCAATTAAATCTGATGAATCTCCATTTACGGGGATATGTTTGATTTTCTAGCGGCACAACCGGATTTAAAAAACACACACAAACGACCGAAAGATCGGCAACGACTTGAATACCGTATTATTACTTACGAATAGGGACTCCTAATGTCTAGTTTATGGCTTCCAAGCTCAATGTGGTTGTATTTATGTACATTTAAACGTTCATTTGTGGTAACTTCCATAATCACTTGATACAGTTGTGTTATACACATTCCGGCCGACCAACTGAAAAAAATAGTGGCTTTTCTTATGATAAAGCTTACTAAAATAAATATTCCAATGTTAAAAGTTTACGATATTAAAACGTTAACAATGAATAACTTACACGCAAATAATTGATGATGTGATAAAGGCAAAAAGTAACCAATGGTCACAATTGATTATAACATAAGCAGTGAGATCCCCGCATATATCCCTCCAGTCTGTAAACTTAGCAATTATTAATTTATAATAATATTGGGTGTTTATTATGACTTACTCCACAATCTCAGAGGAACAAAGTTACAAACTAAATGTTTCACTATCAAAATGTAAGTTTGTTGGCCTTTGACATTGTATTTATCTTTTTATTCTTACATATTAATAATGTTTGTCTAACTTACATAAAACTATAGAAAGAGACAGAAGTAATGTTGTTGAGACAATCAACGTTAAGTAGCAGAAGAACATACGATGATTATTCTGAGCTATACAGTTATTCACCTAAATAACCTTTTTATTTTATTAAATCAATATAGTTGGTGTACTGTTTATTTATTTTATATGGTATAGTTGCAAACTTTCTAATTTCGTACAGATAACGCACCCAAGGACAATGATGATCGAACCGCATAACACATTTATCACACCACCTACAGTGTTTTGACCTGAAATGCCACAAGGAGTGAAAATAGAATGCATGGAATTATTCAATACCTGGGAGGTCTCAGGATCAGGCACGTTTGACAGAGAGAATCTGAAGATTGTCGGCATTCGCTGATTGAAAGTATCGTTGAACATCTGAAAAACAATAAAAAAAATATTAGAGTTGTGAATTGAGTCGTTTTCAAGTTTTTCAAGTGTTTTTCTAACAGAGACAATAACAAATATTTTTTAATATTTCTTTGTTCTAAAATATAGTTTGTATGGTTCATAATCAAATAGAAAAGTTTTCAACATTACAAATTCTCGTAAAACGTAAAATGTTGAGTTGGAACACGAAAAAACTTGAAAAACTTAAATTTCAATTAACTACTCTACTAGGTATCCACTTTTGTCCTTTGTAATTTTTATTCCCTTATTCATAGTTCTGCTTCTATTTCTCATCTACTTTATTATACTTTTATTCTATGTGAATGTCGGTTTATAAGTTATTTATGTATGAACAGAAGAACTATGTACATTACATTATATTACTAACCTTTCTTGATATGTCGTATATACGTATCCTGCATCTGTATAAGACACAGCAATGAAAGCAAAGGGTATTAGAAAAATCATAATTGAGAAAGTTATTTGAATATACCTGTAAAGCACTGATCATTGTACTACATTATTCTGTAATTGCTTAAAGTCTAATAGTTCAAATTACTATGAACATATATCAAACTTAACAATAAGTATGTTAGTTTTCTGTTATTGAAAATGATACTGACCACGGGGAAATTGGTTGCAGATAGAAAAACCACGTAACAATAAGAACAAATTTAGATGAAATGGCCACTGAACATGGGATCGAATCCAAGAGATCATTGTTGCTAAATTTCCTGAAACTAATTGAACGTTTTCTCTTGTACAGTTTATATAAACAACATAGAAATCAATAAACTCACAGAGGAAAGAATTTGATACATAGAGCTATGAACACTAAATACATAATTTTTATAGAAATTGGTGCGTCTCGTCGCATAATTAACCACACAAGTAGATAAATGAAGAAAGGTACTGTATAGAGAAAACGACGGGCCACAGACTGAAATAAACATTTATGCATGTCTTTCATAAACTAGTGAATATTATGCTAGCTAAAAATAGTGATGTTTTAGACATATTATAATCTTAGATTTCATACAATAGTTCTATATATGTCATTCCCTACCCGGTTTTCCGTTAATCGTTGTTTCCAGGTTGCGCTCATTAGTCCTTTACGGCGTGCTGCCGACTCCATTTTAGAAATGATGGCAACTTCGCCTTTCCGAACAGCTATATCAAGGGCCGTCTCATTATCACGGTTGGTGGCAGTTAGATCTGCTTCGGCTAAAAAGTATAATTAACTTAATTATTACAACCGTTACAAGAGACTAAATTTATTTTCGTTTTTAGAACAGTTACCAGGATTTTTAACGATAGCTCCATTTGATTCAACTAACATTGATTTGGTGGTGTATATAACAGCACTATGAGTATTTAGAATAATTTAATGTTATGCATAATACTATTGGATATAGTGTAAAATAGAGTAAATCACCTGTTTTCTAAAGTTGTTAGTAGTTAAAAGTCTACATGACCATACTGGTTGTTTATTATACAGTACCTTTTAGAAGTAAATTAACAGCCGTTATGTTTCCATTGAGTACAGCCCAGTGTAGAGAAGTGTTATGATGAGAAGAATCAGCTTTGTTGATATCCGCTCCTAGTGTTATCAAAAGCTGCAGAGGATCGACGGAACAACACTTAAACATAAAAGCATTATCTTCTTGTGTCTCATAAGAAACTATTTATAACCTTTTATACAAACAGATGTAAGTTAAACCAAGTCCTTTATACTAAAGTTTACATGTAATGTGGCCTTTTATTACGTTCTGCCTAACTGGTCCTAATATTCCGCTATCTAGCTTGCTATAATTTAGTTTGTATTACCTTAGCGGCAGCCCACATTGCGGGAGTAAGCCTCATCTCATCGGGACAGTCTACCGGTTGTCCTTTTGCTATTAAATAACCAACTACGGGAGTTGAACCAGCTTGAGCAGCCACGTGCAGTGCAGTAAAACCTAAATATACTATTATTATAAGCCTAAAGGAAAGTTATTGAATTCAAATATGTTATGCAATACTGCACTTATATTTTAAAAATTTGCGTAAAAGTTTGTAACTCCAAGGACTTGTTACTATTACAAACAGAGCACTTTCTCAACACAAAAGATCGATGCACCAAAGTAGCATTTACAACTTGTGGGAAGAAATGGCTCAAACCCTAATTATACTGCATTTTAAGCAGACATATCGACTTGTGTGAAAAGTTGTGAGGGAAAAATATTCTCTCAGTGCTGAAGTATACCTTCGACATCTCTGATATCCATTCTGGCTCCGTTGGTTACTAGATAGGCTACCATGGTTAAATGTCCTTGTCTCGAAGCCCAATGAAGAGGAGTCGAAGCCAAGACACCACCCACACAGTTAACATTGCATCGACGACGGATCAAGAACTCGGCCAGCTAAATAACCAAAGAATCTAAGTTATATCACTATTGTTTGTATGTTCAAGAGTTCGTTCCCTTTAATATATTTAATATTTGTTGTCTAACCTGTAATCTGTTGTTAATTGCCGCCCAATGTATGAGCGAGCAATCGTCCGCATCTGTCCAATCAGCACTTATTATACCTAAAAACAACTATTTCACATATTTCAAAAAGATTTTTCACAGATTTTTAAACTAGTTCTCATCGACCTCGTTCTCTTGATAGATGCCCCCCGCCCCCAGATGCTCAGACTTTCGTTACGATTAGATGTTATCTTTATTTTCCTTGCAGAAGCTAAAGAACACCCAGTCTGCTAACAGATGTTGCACAAGCACTCAAACAAACCGGTTATGTGACCTCCCACGAGAAAAACGCATAGTTTCTGTCTGCCTCTAGAAGGTCGCCTGTTATATTAAAGAAATAGAACTAGTGTTTGCATATTTGTATATACTTAACTCATAAGTTAACTTCAAATTAAAGTTTGAACTAGAGATGGTTTTGATCTTTAAAATATTTTTCACTCACCAGAATCAATCAGCTCGGCTAGCCGTTGTATATTACCATATTGTGCTGCTTCCCTAGGGTCCATGGTAAGATATTAACATCGGAACGCCCCAGCTCCCTAAACACTAAATAATATGCATGTTGAAAATAACTAGAATACTTAAAAACAGTCGAGAACCAATATATTGTCCGGCGACAACATATATTTGATATAATAATTACTATTTCATGAATTAGGCGCTTTTTCTGCAGCACAAACGTTTTTGTCTTATCAGAAAAGCAATGGTAAGTAAGCACACAAAATGAATTTAGCAAATATTAAAGGAAAAATACTTCTGTTTTCAGAAATAGCAAAAAAGAAAAATCAAATGCAACTTTGATGTTAAGATGTAATGAACGGCAGTCCTAGCCAAAAGAGAACACGGCAAACCGGTTTGAGTAGAGATAAGTCTAAGAAACGTATATTGTTACTGTGGATATTAAATCACTAGGTTCTATATTATAATAAATATTTCTTAATTAAGTATATAAACTATAACTTTACATTATTCTTTTGTGATAGTATTTTGAAATTTTGTAAATGACTGCTGACCGATTGAACTGATAACATTGATATGCCAACAAATCTATAAAAAGAAAAAGTAGCCAACCAGTCAAACATAAATAAAACTGAAACAATATGGAACTAATTGTAAGAAATTAGTTAACAAAACTTCATAAGTAACAACTTTTAAACTAAACATAATGGATTAATGAAGATAAAACTAGTGTGATTTTCTCTGACGACATTCTATAATATTGTCATAAAGATGTAAATTACAAATTAAAAACTTAATCCCTCGGAAGTTTGAAAAGGAGCTATATAGTTTGATATAGTCCATAACAAAAAAAGACTACAGTGCGCGGTGTTGTGTAAGGTTTGTAAAATCGCTCGTTCTGTTGCAAAATTGGAAAACCATTATATGGGTAGATGCGCAATTTTTTGTTTGATGTCAGAAAAATATTACTGTACTAGTTTTATTTTATATTATATAAAGAAAAAAGACAAATACGCAATTGCGAAAGCCGATGTATAATACCGCGCTCTGCTGTCTTTTTTTGCAATGGACTATACTAAGGCGAAGCCAAAAAAGGGTAACTAAAATTCTGAGTGAACAATGGGAAAGTAAAAGGTTAAAGTGAAGGGTTGTTGAGGGGGTGTTGAAGTCAGTTTAGATGGTTATCAGACTTGTCTAGATCAGGTTATCCAATGGCAGAAGCGAAATAAAATAGATTGTTACAATGAAAAATTGCAGCCGAACCACGGGCATCTACATCCAAATAGAGAGTCAATCAATAGAAATCATCCAGAATTAATTAACATGATTAGAATAACATAACAAACAATTGTATTCATCATCCCGAAGGGAAAGGTTTTATGGCTATCAAAGGAAAAAAGTTTCAATTTTTTGTCAGAAAAAACTATCTATATACTTATGGTTAGTAATGTGAGCTTCTTGCCGTGATGTTTTAGTTAAATTAATACTCTTATACGCAAAATATTCTAAGGTAACTTCCTGTCGGGATAATATAAAGTTCGTATTATTTAGCAATTTCAGTAAGGGCAATATAGAAAACAATATAGAATTTGTTATGTTACCAGTGCGACGATTTGTAGATTAACTAACGAATACTCATATTTAGAAGTTGATCCGAAAAGCAGAAAACTGTAACCCGTACAGGTGGTCTTGATACAAAAGAACCACCCGTGGAGACTACTAGGAATATGGCAAAATGCCTGTGTAGACGAAAAATCATAAGGGAACCTGGTGGACGGGAGGAAACATAACAAAAACGAAGTAAACAACTGCAAATCACTCTCGAATGCGGCTGGGTTCTTCCTGGGTTGCAATTTCTAAAACTTTCAATTCACAAAACCAATATATAGTAAATGGGAAATTGAAAGTAATATAAAGAGCCTTAATATTTGTTGAAACTGAAGAAAACGACAAGAGGAGAATGCGTGAGGTGATGAGTTTTCGACGGGAAACCGGTCGGTTCTCGCTCGAGGAGGACCTGCTGCACACTCTACAAAGAATTCGACTCGCCAGACCACACGCATCGTGAATCATTTGATGCCCAAACACACCAGACAACAACCAAAATACCGTTTCTAAGTAAAAAACGGTCTAATTCAAATGTAAACTAATCCGTAAAAGTTTTGTTAATATTTCTAGTAAATCAAAAGCCTATTGTAATGAATGGTTAAATATAAATAAAATTAGACGACATAAGTATACTGATGTAAATTAATACGTTCTCGCTATTCACGACCGGCATTGCGGCAAAAGTCGCAAGTTTACAGCCGTCACGCGGTGTTTTCAAACAACACAAAATATAGCTGCCGTGTTGCCAGCGATTAAATTTAGAGAGTTTCATGAATGCAAACGGGCAACTACACTATCGATCTGCGACCAAATACGAGCAGTGACCAGTAGCGTAGTCCTCTGTTTGAACACTAATATATAGTTAATAAAGAATATACTAAAGAGAAGAAGTTACAACACTTTAAGGAAGTTTAGAATAAAACATACATGTAATCATAACAATAAGTAACAAGAATTATTGTGTCTAATTCAGCAATTGTCATTTATTTATAATGAAACGTGAACTGGGATTTGGTTTTAAAACGCTGATAATTTGGTGTTTTTTACAAGAGCAGTCTGGCCAATGACCGCGGTCATTTCGCTTTTTAGGGGTATTTACACCGCTGTGAACGATATATTATTCAGCTGTAGCACAATTGTAACCGGCTAATGCCAACAACAAATGGTCACCTATAATCTATTGCTAATAATAATAAATGACAAATACTCTACAAGTCTTTTAACCAGGTTGTTGCTACCATTTAACATAAGGGTGAAGGATGGCGGGCCATGGGCGGCTATAAATCTGTTGCCATCGAGTCAAAATGATGAACCTGCGTTTTCGAACACCTTTTGGCTGGAATAAATGTGCACATGAGTGTTGGGTGGTTAAATCTTACCCTCCTCTCCAAGTTTCATAAAATTAAATTAAAAAATTATAAAAATAAAAAACTCGAAAAATTGAAGTTGAAAAATTATCTATGCTTTAGTATATTTATGGTCGTATATGGCCGACCATTGAAATCCGCCAACCTGAGTAACATTAATAACTAAGACTGGTGTTTAATTCAAATGTTGGCTTTCTTCCAATGATTCTTGTTATCCCTCTACCCTCCTAGGTTTGTACTATATTTTGTGGTCACAAACTTCAAAGGATAGCCGAATGACCGAAAGACGCACAGTTCTTCTTTGTGCATGAATGACAAACGTCTAACTCCTTACAACTATTACCATTATTCACTTTGGAACATTTCATTTACAAATAAGTTTGTATACTCAAACAACACTGTTTTATAACACGTAAGTATGTTTTCAGAAAAACTCCACAAACTTATTGTTAATTGACTGGTTCATCCAACTTTTAATTGAACTCCAATGATTTAAGAAAACTTATTTATTTTACATTAAGTTCTGTTTATTTAAGACATATATTTATTCATTTAAAGTATTCTTTCTTGAAACCGGTTAACCGCAATTTCTGTTTGGCAAACCAATTAAGGCAATTCAAAGTTGATTATATCTAGTGAATAGCTAAATAGATATGTATGAATTTTGAGTAACTGCTGCTATTGCTAAAGAGAATAGATCAGAACATCTGGCAAATTTAGCCGACATACCAGTCTCTGGTCCTAACTAACCCTTCACTGAGAGAAAAGGCAAACGACCTATAACCCACCAAGGCCCCTTATAATATAACCTCAGTGCTAGCTAATCAATAATATTGCATAACGCTTGTACTGTTTTTATATATAAAGGTTATAGACAACCATCCCTTTCCCCCCTCAAGTAAATACTATGTTAGATATATTTATATTACTATTCAAAATGCTTTACATTACATCTATTAAAATGTATTGTGTATTTTACAGTTTTTCCATACGCAAAATCCGTGTTTTTGTTTCTGTCAATGACTTACCGTTGTGGGTGATTATACCACGATTGTTGTGATTGACAACATTGCTAACATGATATCAATGTGCATTTGGGCTGAAAGTACCTGTTCATTCAAATACTCCACAAATACTCAAATATTTATTGTACTAAACTATAAATTCAGTCCATCATTTCTTTAGCTTCTTTAATATTCTGTACCTGACTTATTTCTGAATCTCATCGAGCGTTTCACTAAATTTACGGCCTCGCTAAACGAATTATATGTGATATATGGGCTTAGAAATTGGTTTGAATTGTGGTTTACGGGTGTGCTGCATGCCGTTTCAGTCTCCCCAAGGGTCTGCTTCATTCATTTCGTAATAGATGCTTCCTAGCATTTAACTAGACGTAAACTACCACAAGCTAATTTAATATTGTTATATGTTAAGTTGTTGAATGTCCATAGGTAAATATTAAGTATATATATATAAGCACGCGTAACCTTATCACATAACTTAAAGGGAGACTCACACTTCACGCCTGTCTAAATAAATAAAAATTCATTTCGAGTATTTTTACGTGATTTTCAAATTTCTAATTTGTCCTTGTTTTAATGATATATGCGAAATTAATTATTGGTTTCGTGTCATATAGCCATAACTGCTAATCCGTCTTATATGCACATTAACTATAGGTGAGATCAAAGGAAAGCCTACAATCCTTTATGGGTGGCCTAAATTAGAGAGTCACGGCACGAAACGAGAATAAGATACTCAAAATGTTATATCTTTTTTAATATGCATAGTTTTTCTTTAGCTGCTGTTCAATTTACGAAAACCGTTTGTCGAAACGATCAGTTGTTTGCATCGTTATTCATTTGAAACGAGATACTTCTTTTCAAATTGATTCTATCCGTTGTAATTTAAGTGTAAATATTGTGCATATCTTCTATTTTTATTTTGAAACAGCAAAAAATATTTTATTTGTTTCTAAGCAAGTCCATAGCAGTTTGACGTATCCATTTGTCCACCATTGCACCTCATTTGAATTTAAAATGCTCCTTTTAATAGTTATTACTTAACACACATCGTTTAAATTTCTCTTGGAAGCTCTTTTATTTAATTTGAAATATGATCTAAATGTAATAATTCAGTTGTCAAATGTCGGTAGTGTCTGCGGGAGGTCCCCGACGAGGACCACCTCGAGATTACCGAGTACCCATTCCAAGGGGGGACTTTAGAACCAACAGCAGGAGCAGAAGCAGTCGTTATGCTCAGTCCGACATCGGTGAACCATTTATTCCCAGGTTCTCAGCCGCTGCCAGTGAGGTAATCTTTTTATATGATTTGCATTTGTTTTACTACCAAACACGTTAACGTATTTTGTTTATTTTGTTTAGACAATAGCAATAATAGTTACAAAAAGTAAAGTAATTTTAACATAAACAGTAGACGGTGGTTGGTTGATAAGCGCATGTGACATATTGCGCAAGTGCATTAGTAGACTGAACTCCTAGGTCAAGAGGGTATCTGATGTTAAAACAAACAACCAACACGGATAATGGACTTATCTTTTGAATTAGAGCGGATTTCATCGACCATGGGAGTGTTCGTTGGGGAGGAGTTTGTTGACTTTATGTGCGGAAAATATGTTTTGAAGACCAACTCCATATTTAAAATATATCATTAATACTTTATAATATATTCAAGTAGTTTTCATATTTTAGGGTGTGAAGTTCCAGATGCCGCAAGAAGATTGGGCTGAAAATACAACGGTTGTTACAGGAATGACAAATGACTCCTATAACGGAGACGAAGTTACTAAGAAAGTCTACGATCCACCAATTGGTAGAGTAGTCGGCAGAAGGTAGGAAGAACAGATACAAATAGATTATACTATCATAGTTTAGCTACAGTAATCTGATATTCCTATTTCTGACTCTTATTATATATTACTTTAGATGTTCCCGTTTGATATGGCTGCTTACTTCTTGGCTAATTTCCCTGTTAGCGGTACTTTCTGCACCGATGATGTGTGCATTACCACCGGC
Source organism: Phasmarhabditis papillosa (assembly GCA_034691345.1). Taxonomy (NCBI): domain Eukaryota; kingdom Metazoa; phylum Nematoda; class Chromadorea; order Rhabditida; family Rhabditidae; genus Pellioditis; species Pellioditis papillosa. The sequence goes on along the minus strand of JAQGAV010000083.1, from coordinate 26,751 downwards.
TGCTCTATTTTTTGGATATGAATTCCCTAGTCTCAGTTGTGAAGTAGGTCTTAAACAATTGAGGCTTTATTCTATAACTGCTGAACAAATTATTACAATATTGTATTTAGGTTGATTGTCAAGGTCTTCTGCTGGAAATGGTTATCAAGACAGTCATCTTAACAATCGGTATTGTAGCTTTATATGTTAGAAGAGCAGCTGCGGATCTGCCAAGACTGTAAGTTTATTCGAAAATAAAGAGAAACATGTAATTACTTCAGCTATTTCGCCCGTGCTGCCTTTGCCATATTTGTAATATTTGTTCTCTTTGCTTACTGGTTGTTCTTTACCGTTAGAATTATGCTAGAACGACATGGAAACTACTCCTACGCTGTAAGTTATTTTAATATTATCTGAAAAAGTAGAATAAACCTACAATAATATTTAGCCCTATAGCGGAGCATAATTATGTTATGGCGGCGCATTAAATATTTGAATTTTTTTGAAAAGATAGAAAGACTTATTATTTAATTTACTATAAACTAAGTTAAAATGACATATAATAATGGTATTGTAGACAATGATATCATCATGTTTTGTTTGTAATCTAATGTTCTAGGTCGGATATTCGATATCTCTCCAAAATGCTCTGCTCTTTATTCTGTTTATATCATTTGTGGTGCTTGAACTCAGGAAGTCAAGACAAGAATACATTGCAACCATTACAAGAGATCCCGATGGAGAAACTATGACCCTCTCTTTAGGTAACTATTTTGATAAAGAATTTATTTTTATCTTATTTTAGGAACTATGTCTCTTCAGGAAGCATCTATTGAAGTTTTGAAATTCTATAAAACATCATTTCCAGTTTACAATTCAGCCTTGGACAGAGTAAAACATTGTCTATCACGGCTCACTTACTAATTATTTTAGTCCCGGTCAAATGGTACTGGTAACCGAAATGGACCTTCCTCAGGCGGTGCTGGCTTTAAGATGTACGACATCGAAGGACATGGAACTGGAAGAGAAACTATCAGCGAGGTAGGTACAACTTGAGAAAATTAATAAACACATCAAACAAAGAGTTTGCTTCATAAACCAGCTCCATCTGAGAAAAGTTAATAACAAAAATGTCTAACTTACTTGTAAATCTGTTGTTTAGGTAAATGCGCGTGCCTTGTTGGAAGCTGCCGCTAGACGCAGGAATGTGAATTACAACGAACTTATACAGGAAGAAATGGATTTCGAGAGGAAAACCAAGAAGAGAAAGTAAGATTTTATTTTAATTTCTAGTAATCTTTTCATTTTTGAGGTATCGTTTAATTGCTGCTTGTGAAGACGCATTTGCTCATGTTCAAGGAATTGTAGACTCGCAACAACAATCACACAATAAGGTAATTAACCTTCTCTATCTCTTTAAAAGACTTCAAAACGTCATGTTTTCAGACAATTGGTGAACCAATGGACACAATGCAAGCAGCCAAGGCTGTGTTCACCATGATTTCGCGACATTTGAGCAAGTATTTAAGGCATACGAGACAACGAGAATACCATCCACCAGAGGCCATAAATGAGCATATTGAAAGGTAGTTACTAAAATAAGTTCTTATTAAATATACTTATTCTAGATGTCTCACAATGCGATTCAGTCATCAGACCTTTTTACAACGTTTCTTTAATGACCACCGGCCACTGACAGAGGTTGTCTCCGAATCCAAATGGTCAGTAGTGGCGGACTCTCAGTCATCCGGTCCAATTGATCATGGAACCGTATTTACATTAAGATCGCACGACCAGGTTTGTATAATGTTTCAATACACGATGTTATTAACCATTTGTTTTAGGACTATGATGCTGGGGTTCAGCTGCTGGTAACAGTGAGTTCGCTGCCGTTCTTTAACTTAACGGAGCAATCTAAATCTTCTTTTAACAAATTCACTCTTAAGCTAAGTGGTGAATCGTCTGTATAATAACTATAATTATTCTATATTACATAACTTTACTTTTCTTAACGGGTTCTCACTATACTTTGTGATTTTTGTCAGTTTTACGTTGTTTTCTGTGCTTGTCATTCTAAATGTTTTAAGTATTATTTCCTTACAGTTCGGGTTTTATTTCTTGCTTACTCAGAGCCAGCAAAAGCCTTTCCAACAATGATATCTCTCCATTTATTTATTATACAATTACCTATTTTTAATATTCGTGCCTGACTAATAATGTTCGATTCGATCGTTTCTATTGAGGATGTCATTCATTTGTATTTCGGTGAAATTACATTTGTTTTAAACCAATTTGTAATGAATAAAGTGAGTATTACTTTAAAGTATTATGCGTTCTTCTTTTTTCTATTCAGATAAAATAGTATTTAATTAAAGCACCGTTTATTGATACTACTAATATCATTGTAATATTGTAGATAAGTACAAGAATGATATGGCTCATCATATTCTTTGAGATTCTAGTACAATTATTTAGCAAAAACTTATTCTAATTACTTTGCACTGGTACAGTAAACATTCCACTAATTGTTCGCTCACAGTCAAGGTTAAAGAAAACTGAAAAATCGATGTCCACCTAAAATTAGATAAATAAAATGAGTTCAGCTGTTAAGGACTAACCTCTGGGATATTACTTATAGGTATTATGCTCAGTAGTCTATTCTGGGCATCGATACCTCTGCTTGGATGAAATCCCTTTAGACTAAACGGTGATGGGTCGTGAAGCTTCAAATGTACATTCTGCAAAAATATTTATATAACTGATTGTTTTTGCGAGAATGTTGTAAACTAACCAAATTAGAAGTGGTAACAGACAGATAACATGTGTCAACATCACAGGGATTTGTATTGCTAACTGACAAAATGAAGGAATTCTGTGAATTTGAACTAGCTAATTCTACTCTGAAAAACTCATATTGCTTATTCAACTTCTCTTATTGCTCACAAAAAAATGTATATTTTTAAATCTACTCACTTATATGCTCGAATGGCGATATTCATTTTGTCAAGAACAATAATTGGCTGGAAGATGGGGTCTGTAAACTGTATAATGAATGATATTTGTAACCAGTGCCATACCTAGTTTAGCTGTAGTAAACTCCACCTTGACGAATTCCGGCCTAACGAGTAACTAGAAATAAAATTGTTTAGAATTAAATTCAAAGAACCCAGCTACTCACATCAGTTAGAGTCATTAAGTTATCGACCTGATGGTCTTCTTCTTTCGAAGCAACTAGATCATTCAGACAGGGCTTTGGTGATTGAAAACTAGAAAGAGGGAATTATTTTATTTTCAGATTTCGCTGAGTTCTCCAGAGTTTCATTCAAAATGCATTTCTTGTTCTTTTTTCGAATAATTGCTAAATTTATAGTTCGCGAACGAGCCGAGTCGACCAACGATATTATGGTTAAGTAATTTATAGTAATACCTTGCTCTATGAGAAGGATTGAACTGCATCAGTTCATCTAGCTGAATAAAAGGGTCAGTGGACCCGTTCGACCTGTCTGATATAGATTCACGTTTAACCCTAAGTTGTCTCCGAGGAAGTGCTGGTGTCATAATCTGAAATTGGTTAGATACTATTGTCACATATGAAAAATATTGGCTATGGAAGCACATTGACTAAAATTCTGTGATTTTTAATTATAGTATCTTTATACCCTATCAAATCCAATAAACGGCACATCAGTTGACTCCGAACCATGATCTGATGCAGTTCTACTTTCAACAGCGGCTATTTCTTTGGCTTCATCAACTTCGCTAACTACATCCACCTCATCTTTTGCTACAATCAGTCCTGCAGTCGAAACTAATTGGTCCGGTCCCAGTAGATCTAAACACACAAATAGTATTTGGGTCTTGTCACATTTCATATTATGTTTTTGTCTTTAATATCGTGCAATTTATGGCAGCGATATAGGTTTATGCATATATAATATAACATTTATGTTGTTTTGTCCGGTAATATATGAGATTACATGAGAAAAGCACTGGCTAGGCGGTATTGAAAATATATACTATATATATATATATATAAAGGATGGACATAATTAAAATATAAAAGTTTACATCTGTTATTTATTTTGCTTTTGGGTAGTTCAGCTTACCGGCACATTCTTCCTCCGAACCCTCGTTTTGGTGTCGGGACTTTTCCAGATCCTGGAAACCCCGGTATCTCTGCAGAAGCTTGTTCACCTACAAAATAAGTGTTGTACTTCACAGCAGGCTGTTATGTTAATCGAATAAACATAATTTTGTGAAACTTTACCTGGAAAACTGAAGAAAACGACATTGAATTAACGCCACCCCACTAGATAATGAAATGACTAAAACCCCCAAGGGACAATAGACAAATTAGAAGAACAGAGACTAGTTAGGTGGTCCGAGAAGAGAGAGAAACTAACTGACTGCACTCAATTTGTTAACGCCACTGCTACTGCCGTCGCCGCCTCTGGCAGCTTCCAGCCGGCCCTCCTCGGTCAAAACAAATTCGCCAAATTCATTCATTTATTCATGAGCGCCACAGGCCTTGTTTGACGCTGCTTCCCATCCACATTTCACTTGGACAACTCTACTTCACTGAATTTCGCTATTTATGTTCGCTCCGTTGCTTTAAAATAAAGCAGTTTTCACCGTGGGCGAACCAAAACAGAAAGGAATGAACGGGTGTGAATGCAGCTCTACTAAAGAACCCAAAACGAAAGAAATATGTGGCAGAGTCGCTGAGAAATTGCAGATTTCTAGAGAATAAATGTTCTAAAAGCTCAAACTGTTCGGAAATTTCATGAATTACAAATGCCAACGAGTGGAAACTTTCCATTTGGGCAAAATGGTATCCAAACAATATTATATATATATATATAATATTCTATCCCTTTGATGAGTAGGTGATGTGGCTGTGCGAGTGACGATCTTGTTTTGTTTATCAATTACATCTTATTTACCTCTTCAACAGCTTCGATAATCTCCGTCAGTGATTCCGAGTTTTCCTCCGCTGCTTCGCTGGCATATTTACATAACAAAGGACGAATATCCAACAAATTACTAAATGCCTAAAAGTTAAATTTAGTATAATATTAAGTGTTCCGATCCAATCAATCAATCTTTGGCTAAGTAAATGTTGAAATGTTTACTTCGTTAATGTACCTTTTTGGCATCGTGGCTTTCACAAATTTCACTGGAACCCAATGCATCTCCAATTGTAAGTGTATAGGCTAGCTTAGCACAAAGATCCCGTGCCTTTGACAGGTCTCGCACTCTACAATGCTCCTTCTCAACTCGCTTCTCATCCTAAATATATATGTAAATCTTTAATTAACTAGAGGCAGTCACTTACACACTTTACTAATGTTTTTATAAGTCTGTTTGCAGCTTCCAGATCTTGTTGCTTTGAACTTCTCAGTAGCTCTTGGAGCAGTTTTGAGTTTTCTGCGTCTTCAAACACTGCCAACTTTGGACTATGATCTGCAATAAACTATAGGTGCGCACACATTTTAATGCATTTTAGCTATCAGTAGACACAGAAAATGATGACAGCAGTCTCACTTGTCGTTAACTAACCTCTTGCAATAACAAGTTGATCTTCGGGAATTACTGGATCTTCCAGTATCAGTTTATGCAGTTTTAGAGTGTCGTAGACCTAAATAGAACAATATACTCAATACAAAACAATAAATAACAAATAACTTTTTAAATTGTTTGTTCACAGTTCATGTTTGTAATTAGTCTTAGTTTGATACATATTTCCTTATACCTCTTTATAGTGAATTAGAGAAGCAATAATGAACGCAGCTGTTAATCACTGAAAAATTCAGTCACGTATTTGACGTGCTGGACAAAATTATTTTTTGATTAGGTGTAAACCCGAGAGAGTAGAAAATATTTTCTTCAAAAAGAACTGGCAAATAAGTGAATTGTGTTCGTCAAATTTGAGAGAGTGAGGGTTAAACCGATTTTTTACTGCTAACTTCTTTCTGGTAAAACAGGCTATTCCTTGTGAGGAAATTGAAATCTTATTCTAAAATCGGTTAGTTTTCAGGCTCTAATTTGGGGTTGTTATAGTCAGATTCAAAAGTAATAAGGCCGTGTTCAAAATTCAAAATATTCAAAAGTAATAGATTATTGCTGAAAATGAAAGCGAAATGAATGAAAGCGGTGTTGAAAATCAAAAAAATACGTAGCATAAACGGCCTTATTACTTTTGAATCTGACTATATCAATTGTGAGAAAGATTAATACCATTTTGAATATAAACAATAACCTCTTTAAACTTCTCAACTTGCTTCATGGACCGCTGCCAGGTATAAAGAAGGCGAATAGTCTCTGTTTTAACCTAAAGTTGTATACAAGTAAACTTTATAGGTTTTTAAAGAGAAGATAGAAAGAAAGAAGTTCTCTTTATTTTAAAGACTTTAAACTACTACCAACCTCGCTAGATGTTCTCTCGCCGAGATATTTGGGAGTAAGTAGTTTGACAAGTTGGTTAAGGAATCGAAACTTTCCAACACGGACATGAACCTTCTCCCCGCACTGGCGGACAAGCTGATCAACAACCTAAAATAAATAAATTAGCTTGAGTAATATTTTTTATATAATAACAGTTAGTTTTTAGCAGAATTCAGTTAACACAAACTTTTAGAATTTATGTTTGTAATACACCAAACTATTGTTTAGACATTGAAAAAAAAGCTAAATAAATAAAATGTATATTCTTGGATCATTAAAGCATACCTTTAATGAGTGTAGAGCTTCGTCCTGGTCCGGACTGACTACTTTATGACATAGAATACCAGTGGCAATATACGCCCCATCTAACTATAAAATGTTTACTATTAAATAGCCACTAGGGTGCGACCTACCTCACTGTTAATTCGCTCACAAAGTGTATCTATATACTTTCTACGAGTGGCTTCGTCCAAATATGGATCTGTGGCTCTGCCTGCAACAGCAGAATATATCTAAACCACTGCCTCGTATTATTAATTTAAAATTTTAACAAACTATTTTACAACCTTAAGTTTGATATATTTAATTCAACTTACTTATCCAGTACTCAATAGGTTTCTCTTTTGATCGAGAAGGTCCGGCCATTGTTAGTTGATCTGAATTCGAAAAGTTTTGTAACACAATTTCAAAATAAATAGAGTTGAACAAAGAGTTCCTATTCGTATTTCAAAAAAGCTACAATTAAATAAATTTCCAAGTATATATTTTGTGAATAGAGTAATTTAGAGTTTTCCGTTCTTCTGATATAACTGTTCACAACTATGTTTATTTTTATAGAGACATATACGGATGGAGAACTAATTTATTGCCATAATCAGCTGTTTTAGGGACTATAATTACTTTTTCTTTTTTTGATTCCATTTTTAGAAGGGTTGACTTCAATTGTCCGAGCAGTTTGTAGCTGAACTTAAACGAATATGAAAGATTGAATTAAAATAAATTGAGTAGAAAAGTGAAGTTTAAATAACGTATTTTAAGTCTAAGTACTCTGGCATTCTGGTATAGAATATACACCACCCTTGCGAATATTGATTTTAGGAGAAACATTGCCTGCAGGCATAGTGACCACGTCTGAGCCTTTATTGAATTGAGGAATTCTAAAAGAGCATGATGTTATAATGATGGCCTGTTGGGTTAAATGAGTGTCTGTCTTGTGCAGTTTGTTTCTTTTATCGAATTTGTATAGTCTAGAATAGAATTGCAAATGGATTATAAGACAAGTTGGTTAATATTTAATTGAGCAACTCAATGATCCACTCCTTCAGAACCGTTTTAATAATAAGTTCACATTCCGAAATAATTCATTCAAACAAACACTGTTATTATAAAATAAGAACTAGTTTACATACCTTTATTAAAATTAACATGAACAGCAAAACAAGCATGTTGCATATTTATTATTTGTACATTAAAGGGACTGTGACAAGGTATTTACATGATAGTTTCAGATTATAGGGGTTATTCCACTGATTATAAATATATATAATAGTGTATATTCAATTTTCTTCGTATTCGAGCTATTATAACGCACAGTCGTAAAAACTATAACAATTAGAAATTCAAATTTTGAAACAGTTTTTCGCCCATAACTTGGCTCAACATAAACGTTTTTCGTAATTTAAAAAAGATTATGCTTGGAACATTGATTTCTTAAAATATTATAAAGAAATTTTTTGAAAGAGCTTGCTTGGTCGAAAACGGCTTATGATTTTGTATTTCTGTTCCTAACTATTTCAAAACAAAGATATTCCAAAACGGCTTCGAATCTACGTTCCACGGCTCTTTTGAAACGATAAATGTAATTTAAATGTGCAAAAATGCAAACTTTTTGACACAATTGGGGTAATTTCCTATATCAACAGCGCGCGCATACTGTAGGTGATGTACCTTGTCACAGTCCCACGGCTCGCAAACGGAGACAATGGGACTGAGCTCTCATTTTGAAGTTAAGTTTATTTTTCTCTGGAAAGCTTTTATCGAATCTTTCGAAAAAAAACTCAGTTGCATAGATTGATCTATTGCTTTTCCAATCATATATAAATTAACATGAATTGCTTAACAAAATAAGCCAGGGTAAGAGCATCAAGATTTCACCATTTTAATTTGCTCTGTCCCGTTTCCTTAGGGTGCGGTGAGCCGTGGTCCCTTTAAGCTTACTTTTGCCTGCATTGAATATGATCAGTGAATGAAAACTGTAGGACCAAAGCAAACTTGACCACTGTCGGTAACTTTCTTTTAGCCGAATTTGACTAGAAAAAGCCGTGTCTTCCTAGCGACCATCCAACAAAATACTTCAATGTCCTTGGACGGATTTATGTATATGCAAAATAAATCAGTTGGAGTACTGCTTGACTCATTTTTGCAAAACAATGGCAACAGAAGGTACTCTCCGAAGTTGTAAGAAATTTGATTAATTTGTTGTTTAGGATAATAATTTTTTAATTCTTTCCCATATTGTTCTTTTGTTTTGCAAGTCGATCCCTATTATTTTGACTTGTTCATTGCGTTTAAGACTTTCTTTTTCTCATTTAAATGGATCAGCATGTCGAGATATTTTCAAATTGTTTGACCTAAATATGTTATCAGATATTGCCTATTTGTGACATGCACTGACTGTCCCACGGACAGTGTCGTGTGCCACCAAAAGTTACAGAAAGAAAAACCGAAGTGCGAATTAGGCTAATGAAAGGAAGCAAACATACATTAGTTACAAGTGCGAACGACTGACTAAACGGTGATAACTCCTTAAACTACAAAGTCAACTAAGTATTACAAGCAAAACTTAGAAGAGTTCACTGGGAACACCATAGCAGATTCTGTATTTATATATATTTTCAATAAGCATGATTAATGCACTAACTATTTCATTAGGCAAACAACGTTTATTATTATTATTAATTATTATCAACAAGTAAAATGTTTTACAAAAGGGTGAGACCCGGCTCTTGATATCTTTTGATTTTCTGAATCCTTCAATCTCTTCTTTACTTTCCAGCTCCAGAAAAAGTTGGGGTGTATTGGCAAGCTTCATAGTCTACTGGGGAAATCATGTTGAAAGCCTTTGTCATTACGTTGATGTAGTCTGAAAAGAATAAATGTATTGTATTATATTATATTTTATATATCCGGCAATTTAATAAAAATGAAAATTGCTCTAACAATTAAACTATAACAATTTTTCTGTAATTTAAGTTTGGGATTTTTAAAGTTACTTTTTTTTTAACTCACTATTGTCCTCTAAAAATTGCAATACATCCTTCATGTGTAGCTTGCGGAAACGTTCTGGATCACGAGCAATTACGAATACGGGGAATTTAACCCAAGTAGAAACAATAGCATAATCATACTGATTGTACTCATTCAATGGACCCTTCTTTATGACCCAGACTATAAATAAACTCTCAATACTTAAAGTTATATGCTTAACAAACATGGCTCAGCATCAGGAGAGTTGCTGTTGTGCAGAACGAACTGTCCGGTTTCTCCAGACTTGAATCCATATCCGAGAGCATATCTGGGTGGTCCGTTGGGGTTTCCTTCTCTGTAGAACTTGAAGGTGGTGAATGAGGCAGAGTAGGTGCTGTTGGTCAAAGATCCGACTGAAACGCTTCTTTATAGTCGGTCCATATATTTCTGCTGGTCAGACTATATTGTCTTAAGATTTTTACAAATGATAGGGTGGAAGTAAGATCATCTTATAGCTTATAATACAATAATTTATTCCAAGAATCGCAATATCATATAAAATTTCATATGATATTGCGCTTATTGGAATATATTATTGTAGTGTATAGCTTAGTAGGGTTCCCTTTTGATTTTGTTATCTAATAACTTACAGTGAGTTACAGTGCATGCTTCTCTAATAACATGAGGAGAGTTTATAACCTGGAACCATCTACCCATCATGCGGGCAACATCTACATTATCAGCAGCGGGGTGAACAGCCCTGTAAATAACAATTACCAATATAAACTATTAATAAAATTATGATAAAAAATACTACAATTAAGCTCAAATTACACTCTTTCAGAACATTCATTACCTAAAGACATCCTTGGCAAGATTCTTGGCCGAGTCCTTTGGTAGAATTCTGCTAATCGAAGAACCGAGAAGGGTGTTTGCGGGAGGAATCATCTGTGGAACCAGTTGACCAATCTGAAAAGTTCTTTGTTGAAATGTACTGTTCTCTATTTTTAATATTAATTTCAACTTGAAAACCAACCAAATAATTAAAGTTGCTCAGGCCAGGAATTGTGTTGACTCCTGGAATTGTAGGCACGTCTTGTGGTCCTGGGAAACCAGGAACTGGAATGGGAGCTAGTCCTTGGATTTGACCTGATGCAATTCCTTGCAGATCTACAGCGTTTCCTGAGTTAGCTCCATTGACTATAGCATTCAAGTCGTCACTCTAAACCGGTAAACTTGTTAAAAATAAAACTTCTAGGTATAATAGCAGTTTGTGTTGTTTCAACGTACTTGGTAAAGTGAACTAGGGGCTCTTCTAATTTCCTTGCCATCTTGAGATCCAAAATGAGAACCAAATCCAAGTCTTTCAAGAACTGACTCGGCGACTTGTCCGATCTTTACGAGATCCTTGTTGTTGCTGGTGGTAACACCTTGAGCAATAATCTCGTTGTTCTAGAAATAAAATATACGTGTTTGTACATTCTTGTAACATCAAATACACGCTCTTTCAATATATACATACATTTTAGAAGTCATATTAGCTGCCTACCTGCTTAAGTGGAACGTCATTAGAGAAGCTTTGGAATGCTGGAGCAGTCTGTTGTTGAGTGGCAGCCGGGGCCGTGAGTACCACCGGCGATAAAAGGAAGAGTAGACAGATAGACCGCATCGATGCTTATGACTGACTGTGAAGCCTGTCCACTGAATTCTCGTATTGGACTAGCCAGCCCTATTGGTGAATGAAGTCCTACAGTCCCACCCCCAAATTTGATAGGGGTTAGACCGCCGCGGGCTGTTCCATCAATCAATCCTTTTGCCCTGGATTTCACTCATGAAGTGGTAGGATTGAATGTTTGTGACCGGTGACATGCATTCAGCAGCTATTGCCCTACTAGTCACACAAGAACGCGCATGAAAGCGAAAATATTCATTTCAATGACACTTTTAAAGGACTGTTAGAATACAAGAGCCAATATCTATGAGGGATTATATGAGTAGTGAACGAAAGATGACTCCATATTCATTGCTAAATGATATGTGTATATAAGTCTTAAGGATACGGTACACCCACAAAATGTATTGCCCATGTTAATATTTAACGTTAATCTATTTGAAAAGTTATTGAAAACGGATATCAGTCTTGGTTGAAATTTGAGCGGAGTGCCGGCATTAGTGATTTTTTAAAAGATCAGAACTTTGCTGAAAACGAGAAAAAGTGATCTGCATATTTCAGTTCAGAAATTGATTTATATTTAATATTTAATAAAACAATAAAAGTGAGAAACAATTTTTGAGTGTAAATTGCCTTTAAGCAAAAATCGGTCAATGAATCTACTGTTACTTATTGTTATAATACAGATAAAAGATGAAACATTGCATTTCATTAACTAATAAAATGGTGTCTATGTTCATTATTTTAATAAATATTATTTAATAGTAGATTTCCATTCATTTGTTATTTCTCAGATGACATCTGCCAGTTAAGTATTCTATTATACTGCCTTGCCGTACTTACAATGTGTACGTTCGCTAGGTCTCTAGAGCAGTTGACTCCTAATTTTCATATTTCCTCTTTCACATCCAACACAATTTGGTCAACCAATCCATTAGTTTTATAGTAAGTTTAGTATCCGGCATTTGATTATAACTCTGCTGATTACGAAGAATATTTTGTCATTATGGGAACTAAAAACAAAACCGTAATAATATAATTCAAACTTTATTGAATTCAGAAATCACAAAGACAATTTCGAATTAATATTATTAAAAATAAAAATATTATTATCACTATTATTATTATTGTTATTATTAATATTATTAAAACTGTTAGGGAACAATTGGCAGCTTCAACTATCTTGAACCGACAAACATAATGCACTCTTCCACGGCCTGCGGGTTTGCAATTGCCATATATAAAGGAAATAAAACAACAATGAAACGAAAGTTATAAATAAGGTTCTTTAGTTAGAACATAGGTATGACAACAGCATTAAATAATCGGTTTATACTAAGAGAACCCGATTAGGATATATAAAGTAGGAAAGACATGTGTGGGAACACTTACGATTATTATTCAGACCAATTAACTTGCAATTCTGAGATATTAAATGTCAAAACAATGTTATAATAGACCATTATTAATGCGATTTATAAAATAAGTTAACCAGCAATATTAAACAGACTTGGTGGGAAGGTGCACATGGAGTTATCAACTGGGGCGACGATATTCAACAAACGAGAGAACCCATTCACAAGATTCTTTGTCTCGAGATAACGATTCACTTCAGCTTCATACTTCTGCAATATTTAATTGTTTATATTTTCGCCCAAACTGCAACCAAAAGTCCCTTTGCGTATTATTCATTCTTCAAAGGATTTCTTTTGCAAGAAGACGCACTTCAGTCTGACCCCAATCGGTCACTCAATAAACTGGTTATTTCTAGTGCAAGGTTATTCATGTTGGAGAATAGAACCGTTTAATAGGGATGATGGATTCACTATGAATTATCTTATGTTTAAGCGAGAAAGCTACCTGCTTGTATGTAATTGGATCTCTAGCAAACACATATAGAGGGAAGTTACAGTTGGTGGACATAACCACGTATTCGTATTCTCCTAGACGATTGGTTGGTCCCAAGTGGAGAACGTGGACTAAAGAAGCAAAATAAACGTATAAAACGTATTATTGTAAGATTATAATTTTTTACCATCTTAGGTGGTAATTAGAAACCTCCATTTTCAAAACAAACCTGTAACATCATCTTGATTGCTGGTAGTTCTGAAGATCAGTTCTCCTTCAGATTTGATAATGGCGTAACCAGACGTTATTTTTGGCTTTCCATATGGGGTTCCATCAGTGCTGTACTCGAAGATTTCGAAAATTGAGCCAACGCCTAAAACACATAGAACGAATGTAATATACACTTATGAAGATTGTAGTAACTCTGATAATATTCCTAGAGTCATAGTCAATAACGATATAGTTTATTCTGGCTTACCTCCGCTGTTAATGTTTGATAACTTCTTATAAGCAACCATACTACATGGTCCAGATGACATTGGAGGACTGTAGACCACCTAGAAGAAACTCATCTATCGGGTAAACTACTGGCTGTCCTGGCACTCAAACGAGCAAGCACATGTCCGTCATCGCCAGCAAAGAAAACGAGGGGTGGTCTGTTTGAATGACCGGGTGGCCTTGAATGCAAAATAGCCAGCTAACAATGCTGCCTGAGTTCATGTGTGGCAATTTTAGCGGTCAATTTTAGTGAAGTGCAATTAAGAGAAGAAGTTTTCAAATTCAAGTAAACTCTATTCTTAATGGGTCGTTAGGGAAAAAATAGTATTCCAATTTTAGTGGTTGGCAAACACTACTGAGTGTGATATGTTCTTTTGCCAAACTTTCAAATGAGACATGATTTTAAGACGTGGAGATTTAAGTGAGTTTAATCGAACAAATATTGAAAATCAACTCGTTACTTTTGGAAAGACCGAGTTAGTAAAGTATTTACCTGATACCACTGTCCCATGAATGAATCGAGATTAAAGTTTACTGGTTCTGGTTTAGACGTGCACAAGGGACTGCTTGGCTGGATTATGAGGTTCTTGACCATTTCCAAGTTTTCACCAATGGCTGCCGACTGAGCAGGCGACAAAACGATGGTACCATTGTTATCAGCCAACGTTTCATTTCCCTATAAGCATCAAACTAATTTACAAACTAATAATTAATAATTCAATAGGAAATTCTACTCACTGCAACTGAGCCTGAAGTTAGAGCCTTGTAGAGTGCATTGGCAAGCGTACTCTTTCCCGGGATCGGGCTATTTGGTCCACCCAGTAGGTTTGAAATAGATCTACCGAAAGCATTCTTCTAAAAATTACTTTTTTTGTTTTTATAGATAACTATAAAACAAACCTCTTCTTCTTTTGGTGGCGCTTCTCCAGTGGCATTTCTACGTTTAGCTTCCTCCGCTTTTTTGTTTCCAAGTCCAATGAGATTGAAAATTGTACCGATTAACCCACCGGAAGAAGATGATCCAGACGTTTGTTCGGTCAAACCGCCGTACTAAAAACATAATAACAGTAATTTAAAAATAAAACTTTAGGAGATGTACCTCGTCGGCTTTAGCTTGACTAGTAGTGGGCTCGTCAATTGACTGAGCGACTTCGGAAACGGACTGCGGGGAACGGCGAATGTCAGCGGGAAGGAAACCACCTTCGGGGACCTAAATAATTAAAATTCTATGAATATACTATAAAAGGATTCTAGTAGTCTCTTCCTTCTAATAGTTTCTTATAGTAAGGCATTTACCTCGGGAGCTTTAATCACAGGCACAACTGGTTCCGAACCGGTGATTACTGCTGGGGCTGGTCTTGGGGACTCGAGAAGTTTGCTGGTAAAAGGATTCTTTGGGAACTTGGGAATCACCTAAAAAATAAGTAATTTCCTCATTTATACACGGTTTGTACAAATCTATTCTATAAAGTAAACCTTACCTTTGGAATGCCAGCAATAGAACTTTTTGGTCCTTCTCCTGAGCCTTCAACTTCATCCTCCGTTTTCTACAAATGCAATAATGAGTTTTTTTGAAATTTTTCTATATGTTTAATCCCACCCCTATGAAATTATTTTAACGGATATATATTTTCTATTTACCAGGGTATCAACGGCCCCGATGGAATTATATAGGTGAGAAAGACCTTGGATTAGTGGAATAACTTTATAATAACTGGTCTGCATGGGTTAGGCTGCATTATCCTCATAACAGAACACTCAGGTTCTAACTGGTTTTAATAAATAATTTGTGAGCGACCATGGTCACTCAAAGATAATTACACTAAAATGCAACAAATTTGAACTATATTTTTCTATACTAATTGCATTACTAAAGTTGACAGAAAACTATTTCCTACCTGTGGAGCTCTACGAACACCATTTCCGAATGAAGCAAGTGATTTCTGATTGTTTAGTAGAGAGAATCCACCTCCATTGAAGCCAGGTGGTAGAGCCTGGCCTGGATTTTCAGGGGCAGTGAAGAAGTTCTCAAGGGTTTTTTCAAGAGTGGATGGAACATGAACTGGCTGGTTACCGGCCTCTTCATACGTGGGGTTTCCTATCTCAAAAGTCTTTTCTGGGAAGAGACCACCTGGACGAGGTCCCAGCAGAGAATCGACCAATTCGCGAGCATGTCCATCGAGCTCGAAATATTTTCTCAGCTCTGGTGGTACAGTAGGCTTCGGTGCATACCTAGGAGCTTGTGGTAGATTATAAAGGTCTCCTTGAGCATTAGCTAAAGGGAGTAGAGTAGCTAGTAGAACTACCAACAGGCCAAGACGAAGCATATCTGCTGAAGTGAGAATACTAACTAGAGAGTGAGAATAGGCAAAGGTTTCTGGGTGGGACGAATGCTGGAAAGGGGGGCAGACTCTTTTAGGCCGGCTAATAGACACAGCCGAACAGTAACTGAGAAGATGTCCTTTATGACACGATTTATTGCGAGATACAGTGAGACACAACACAAATAGGGTGGGGAGTATTATTACGTATGGGGGCTAGGGGGTTGGTTTATAAGGGAAATCAGGTCAGTTCACTGTCGCGATCGGTATGTTTAGTGGCCTTGCGTGCCGACTAAACGTTCCAGGGTTTTCTTTGGGTCACGAAGTATGTCAGCGAGTGGCATTCCGGACATCACGGGCTCTTCGGTACCGTTCTTGCTGCGCTCGGCGAGTTCCTGGTTCTTTAGCACTCTGAAAACAGAAATTTACTAGTTCGAGGGAAAATTCAGTACATTTGATTAAAGCATCACTACTTTCAGTTATAATTATATATATATATATATTGTATGAGAGGGGGTGAGATATCACTTCTGTTATACTAACCTGCGGGCGAATACTTCTTTTTCTGATGGCCATTCACAATCGGGACCTTGGTAGATTGGACGGGGGCTGTTCCAGAAAACTTTTCCTCCAAATCCACGAGCCTCCATGTAGTCGGTTACTTCCTTATTGTACTTCTGTAAGTATAACTTTAAACAACAAATACATCCAATTCTAATAATTGTCTTTGCTCATTAATATTAGTACCCTTTTACGACCACAGATCATTTATTACTTATTGTAGTTTCTCAACTTAGTATGTTTCCTTTCGACCTATTTGCAATTGAGTTTTCACTTTTCCTGTCTCTTGATAGAAAATAGGGCTGACAAGTAGGCCTGGTACCCAAAAGCACCGCGAACGACCGATAGCTAGCCTAGCCGCTATTCAATTGGACCGCGGTAAGAAGTACGATTTGGAACAGTGCGTGCAAAGATTTGACCTTCTGATAAGAAGCGATTAAAAAACTGTGAAATTTCGTTTAAAAAGTTTCTATTCTTTATAAGTTGAAATACCTACCTGGAAGAAAATAACTGGATCTCTGGCATAGACAGCTAAGGATAGTCTGTTGGCATCAGTTACAATAATGTACTGAATTGGTTCGGTAGCCTTGGCAGTAACATTGTCGAATGATGGTCCGGCAGCGATAATGTGGACTGAAACACAAAATTTTATTTTATATAATATCAGTCGAAAGCTACGACCTCCTTGACAAAATGCTTAAATAATCAATGAACAAAAACTAACATTGTCTTGGATAGAAATATTCCTCGGTATACATCCAGTACTGGCCAGCTCCAACCTGTAAAATCATCAATTAGTTCTGATTCAGAATAGACTAAATTTACCTTGCTTAGATCTCTCTTGTAGGTCTCAATTGGTCCCGTTTTGGAAACTACTCGGTATGCTTCTTCCATAGAGAAACCATCTTCTCCCATAATAGGGTTCTCAGCAACTTAAAAAGAGTGGTTAACATTAAATATTTTAGATTAAAACTTACAGTAAGCTACAGGACAGTACATTTGTGTACGGAAAACATCAAAGTTTACTGCAGCCTTGTACATCTAGAACATATCATTAAATTTCTCACACAATTATTTACTTTAATTACGTAATAATATTTTCAGCGTAAAAAATACAAGGAATACTTTAGAAAAACCATTTCTTAGTACATTTCCTAGTATATAATTAACTTTGTTTTTTCTGATAGTTCTTATAAACCTTATAATTCTGAATATTTACTTTAAGAGACTTACCTGGAACCAGCGGCCCATTATCAGGTCTGATGGTAAATTAATAGGATCAACACTAGTTTCCATCATTTTGCCAAGTCCACTAATTATACCAGTAATTGTGTTAATATCCATCTAAAATATAAATACGTCTCGTTTCATTTCGATTCTTTTATAATGTACAAATGCTACCAGATAATTAATATCTCACTCAAAATATACACTATTCCTGTCAACAATGTTTTTGATACAATCTGTCTTAAGTGTTTAGTCTGACGCAAGATGCCGCAAAAAGATTAACTACTAAAGGACTATAAGACATTCAGGTAACTGCCTACAAATCCTCAAAACATAGTTTTTTACTGATTGAGTCAGCTGATATAAAAGAAGATGAGATCGAATATCTTTGAACTCACAGAATTCTCTCCAATAGCGGATACATAATTGACAAGCAGAACTGCCAAGAGAGAAGATGCTAGCATTTTGGATAGGTATATGCCTTGACTGGAGTAGAGTATGCTACTGACTGAAGTATAATAGCGAGCGAACCACTAGGGCCTCTAGTCTCAGTACCTGCCCCACGACCTTGGTAACACAAAAGGTGCGCCCAGCGCTGCAACCTAATTTCAATGGAGAAGTACAGTTGAAAACAAGTGATTGCCCCTTTGCGAACCACCAGGGTCAATCATCCTTTTGTCTGTGACACCAATCGTCCTGTCCACCGACTGACCAACGGCTCCAACTTGTATATAAATTTGTGAGACCTCCCGGTATTTAACAACCGCATTCACCAATACCACCCAACTAGAACTAATTTCACCCAGCCACACGTAAACAAGTCTCTGAGTTTGGAAATATTTATTATTAGGCAAATTATTAGGGTTATTAATGTTATAATCTATATATATTACCCATCAACAAAAATATTGTCAAAATGAGTAGCGTGAGGTCAAAAATGAGAAAAATGAAGAGTAGAAAGGATGATTTACTTCTTTCCAAAGACTTCGAATGTACTGTCAGCGTATTGGCAGCTAGAGTATGAGGCTGGTTGCAACAGGTTGAAAGCACGGATAAATCCATTAATGAATCCTTCTTTCTCGAGCCAGATCAGAACCTAAACAAAAATATTGTGCACAACACTAATACTGACGTCACTTCATTTCTTTTATTTTTATGGTTTTGAATCATTTAAAGCAGAGCTATGCACTCCATTTGTATAGTCAAAACTTTAGGAGAGTTACTTTTTACTGAAATTTCATTTTATACACTTTGAGAACTGCCAGGTTTGATACACCGTCTAAAAGCAGGTCAAGTCTTGACCGTCAAGCCCGCCGTTTATAAAAAGGCAAAAAGTGCGACGATGGTTATCTTTAAATAAAGCATCATTTCGCTCAAAACGGTTTGAAAAGGTTAAAGGAATAATACGTCAGTAATTTAAGTAGCTTACCTCTTTTTGGTACTTCGCCTTGAAGGTATCGGGGTCACGGACCAGCACGGTAACTGGATATTTCACCCAGTTGGAGACAATGGCATACTCGTATTGTGGGTTACCGAAGGGGTCCTTACCTTCTGGACCGAGCTTATAAATCCAGACTGAAAAAAAAATTGGTTTACAATTTAATGAAATATTTCGAAAAGGTACTGCAATATGACTAGTAATAATAACTTACAGGGTTGAGCCTCATTGGTTTCAGATGAATGAAGACTGAGCATAGCGTCCTTGCTGCCTCCGCGGAAGGCATATCCAACGGAATACCTATGAGTATTAGTTATGTTTATTATTCTTTTCCACTAGACTTACTTGACAGCTCCGAATTCAGATCCTTCACGGTAGATCTTCAAAGCAGTGAAAGTAGCGGTCTTGTCGTTCTTAGTCAATCCACCGTCTGAAAACAAAGCTAGTCATATTTAATAAGAATTGGTATTATTTTATCTGGTAGTTTAATTGAATTATTTTTATGCTGAGTACATTTCATCTTTACTTACAGTGATGAACAACACATCTCTGTTCAGTAGCCTTTGGCGAGTTAATTCCTTCGAACCATCTTCCCATGAACTTGGAGAGATCAAATCCTTGTGGAGTATCGGGTAACAGGGCATCGGTGACGTTGTCAGCCAAAGTCTGCAACTGCTCTGGTGGGAGGACATCAGCCAAAGTGGTTCCGTTAGATACACGGCGAGTAATTGATCCTGATAACGGTAGAACTGGTTTCAAGATTATGATATTTGATAATATTAATTTACACGTATATTTTTATTTAGTTTCAACAATTCATCTGCATTCATTCAAAGTCCCCTTCTCTTATAAATGATAAGATCCTGGTTCAAAAGAGATAGAACTTAACATACATTGCTGTTGTAATTACGCGCTCTAGTGACACAGTTTACTCGCTAATCGTAAACAATAAAGACATTTTCTTGTCTATATGAGTTTTACGGTGCGTTGCAAACATTGTTTTGTATTTACCAATTAGATTGACAACATCGATTTGCCCTTGAGAGTTACGTGGGATTCCTCCTGGCAATAGTGGGATTCCGGGAATTCTTGGTAGACCAGCGTGAGTTGGGGAATTTTTTCCACCTCCTGAAATTGAAATGAATATTATGGAAAGAGGGATGACTCGTGGAAAATTATTATTAGGTTATTCTATTACCTCCTCCGAGTGCAGCCGCAATTGTTGAGAGGACTCCTTGGGCGGGTGATGATGGCTTACGGCGGATGTTTTCTCCAGAGACATGAGTGGTAACTGGGCCATCATCCTGGGAGGCAGTAACAGTTGGTACACCAGCGGCTCTAGCTCCAGTTGAGGAAGCGGAGGAACCGGATTGAGCAACCTGGGCAGTCTGAGATCCGAGAATGGATGGTAGCGAGTTGGTAAGAGCGTCGCTGACTCCGGCTAAAATACAAAAATATCATTAATTGTTTTAACGAAAATAAGAATAATATGAGAGAAATGGTGTTAAAAGCAATAAATTGTTTAAAATACTTACTATCCTTGACTAGCTTTCTGATTGAGGTGGATAGAAGGCCAATGAGCCCATTCTCTCCTGGTTGATCTGCTGGAAGCGGGATGGATCCTCCACTCTTGTATGGTCCGGGGTTCTGCACTTCTCTGTTCAGTTGAGATAGCTGGTCTTGGAAATTGGGGTTGGCTTGACTCAGAACATCTACAAATTGCCCATACAGTTACTAAACTTTTTATTGACTATTACCTTGCTGTGTGGTGACTCCTTGGGCTTGGGCATTTTGCATTGGCATACCGGTAACTGGGACTCCAGCAGCGCGAAGTTCCTAAAGATATAATTGTGTAAACAGAAATAGATAATTTAATCAAGTAGTTCTTTCATTCACTAAAACACTTTCAATATCCAATGATTCAATAGAATTCAATAAAAGATTCAAAGAGAAAGGACTCTCTAAAATTACCTGAAGAGCTCCTGTGAATCCATTAGGGTGGTTTC
Organism: Phasmarhabditis papillosa; assembly: GCA_034691345.1. Classification (NCBI taxonomy): domain Eukaryota; kingdom Metazoa; phylum Nematoda; class Chromadorea; order Rhabditida; family Rhabditidae; genus Pellioditis; species Pellioditis papillosa. Next base: position 5,511 of record JAQGAV010000083.1, on the reverse strand, counting down.
CAGTAAGTCCTGGAATTCCAAATGAGTCAAGACCGAAGAATTTGATTAGCTGGTTCTGAACATCTGGAGGTATGGTAACTGGAGGGGCCGAAGCAACAACAGCCTGTAAACATAGATGTGAGTGAAATATGTTGATTTTACAAAAAATAATGAAAAAGCAAAGGCATAGTTACCTGTTGCCTGGGAACAAACTGTTGAGTTCCAGGTGGGGCTCCTTGATGGAAGACTGGCTGCTGGGCAGCTACAACTGATGGTGCTGGGGGCAAAACGGCCTAAAACAAGAGTGAGTGGTATAATTGAAGAAAAGATCAATCGAAAAGTAATTGTAAGATAAAAAAAATAGCGTTTACGATATTTCTGTCAAACTAGATAGAATTTCAGTCTGGTGGGTCCGTTTAATTGCTAAATTTTATTTGTCAACAGTACCTGGTTAAGAACTCCCTGCACTTGCGGTCTCTGCTGTTCAGCTGGTTGAATCACAGGAACAACGTGTTGTGGAGCACTCTGGGGTTGCTGAGGAGCATAATCGGCAACTGGTGCAACAGCCTTAGGAACAGGCATCTGGAACCAAACATAATAACAAAAATTCACCCTTTATAAAAACTTGCTACAGTAAATCGATTATCAATCAAATTTGTACGAAAATAACGTTAATCTGCCACCTCTTGAGTAGCTCCAATAGTACAAGTGTGGGATAAAATTCAAACCTGTTTCATGAATTTTTGTCCATTGTGTAGTGGCTGTAGCTTTATGAGAACGGGCTGCTTGTAGTCGTCTTGAGCTGTGGCCAGAGCAGCCAATAGGCCAATGAGTAAAAGAAGCGGTTGCATTTGTTGAATGAACAGCAATGCTATGAGAAGACCCTTGATTTCGTCCGGGGATCGGTTCGCCTGGGGCGCCTAAAAGGGGCGGGCGGGTCATGGTCATTGAAAACTCTCCATTATCTGACCCACATTCCATCTTCTCTCGCAGGGATGATGCCCTTTTCACAAAGTTTAGCATCGCAATATTTAGATATTGCTGCTAGAAACATAGCAAACCAGGTCATAGATTCTAACTGATATGGTGGTCCTTGTAACTAGGGAAAGAGAAAAGTTTTTGGTGAATACAAGCATAATTCTGAAAGAGAAATATGTGATGGTCAAGTGCTCAAAGCTTCTAGGTTCTACAAAATTAAAACAATTAGCAATGAATAACTGATATTCATTCACTGAACCTGAGTGTGCTATTTGCGTTCGTCGACGCGGAAACTCCCTAGGAGAAAATAAATTATTCCTGTACGAACGTTGATGTCTATGAAAAGCCTAAAACTTATTTCTTATATTCTTCATTACTCCGCTTCAGGTAATTTTTGTTATTAGTAAATTAATTGAAACCACTTCACATAATTTGTAATAAGTTGCAGAAAGATTGCTACAACGATAATTTCTCGAAAATATATTTTGCTACAGCATATTCTTACCTTGCTAAGAGTAGGCTAGCAGAATATGACACTAAATTTACAATCAACCTTGAACTTCTATATACTGCTGTGAATTTAAGAAACCGGTCCCTCTTCTCACTGGCTCTTCTCTAAACACAGCTGTGAACTACGCAGTGGTTCGCTTGGTCTTTTACTGATTCAAATATTCAAATATAAAAATGGCATAAATAACCAAGCTTACAGCAAATATCACATAGCAAAAAGCAATCAAGTTTTTCTTCCAGAAATGCAACTCAACCAAAGCAATACTTTGAAAAAGTTCACTTTGACAGTAATGTTTCGAAATTTTTCAATCTCCTGGTGTTGGTAGTCTGGTATACGATTAGTTTGGTGTTGTTTAATTTGTATTTCGTTAATCTGATGTTGTTTAATTTGTGTTTTTTGTTTTTAAACGAACCGACTGTTTATTCCGAAACGCTTTCTTGTAATAACATTGGAAAAAAAGCTGTCAGATCAATGCTGATAAATTTATAGTTTCTAGTCTCCTAAAACATAGCTTTTTGTTATCCATCTTTCGTTTACGGGGGGATTCCTGACCTTACGTTGCCCCTGGGGTCATCGAAGTCCAGTCTCCAACGACGCAAGTATTTTCTCGTGAATTACCAACTTTTTTATAGAATCGCTTATATAGAGTAGCCGAGTCTATGACCTACTTTTATTTAAACTCGATAATTGAGGTTACTTAACTGATTTAAAATTGACTAAATTAAAAAGCTCGTTTTGGTCAAGCTTTTTTGCTCGCGAAGCTCGAAATCGTTTCAACGAGACCAGACGCCTCTACAATTTAGTCATTGTTGGCATCAGCGATGTGCGGAATTCCGCATTCGTAACTTTCGCAAAGTGGCTCCTGAATCCTTAGTATACTATTCATTAGAAAGCTAAAATATATCCAAAAGTAAAGTAATTCATCCAGGATTTAAAGTTAAGAAAAGTATAAATATAGAGAACCGCGCTCTAATGCTAAGTTTTGGGAGACAAATGTCACTAAATCAGTTTGATAGTGAAAACTGGGAGCACGATTCCGGAGTACGTTTGACAGTTAACCTATAATTCACAGCGGGTCGAAACAGTCATTCTCGACCAGCCGCAATTTTGACTGAAAAGTGGACAGAAAATGGATAATTGGGTCCCGCAACGAAAACAATTTTATTTAAGACAGTTTTTTACCTTATTTATGATCTTTTTGTTTCATTTTTTCACTCTTAAATGGATCTAGTGGCACGTGCCTTCGCAGAAAAAAATATTACTGAAAACACGGCTCGCCGCGCCCCAACGCAACGATGCAGAGCAAAATCGGAGAGCGAAAATTTGGTGCACGATTCCTGGATTTATATGACATTTAACTTATGTTTATTTTGGTACCATTTCATAGCCCGTAGTCTAGTCTAGGGAAATGAGGTTTTTGTGAAACATTGGTTCAGTCGTTGCAGAGAAAAATTACCTTTAAGTTTTAAAAAGGGGTACAGTCCTTTGATCCCAGTGGGCCGTTTGCGAGCCATGATATAAACATGATTTCAGTAGTTTTTTGCGTTAGACTTTTCAAATTGAATAACAGAGAAAAATAAAGTAGACTACAAATTTTTGAGTATACCGTGCCTTTAAACAATTACGAAACATCACATTTAATCAAACCAGTTTCAACCTTTTTTCTCGTGGATTTGTCGACTTCTTTTAAATGATTAGTTTAGTATTGCGATCTCAAATTACTTGCTACATTCTGAGTAGTATAAAATGTTCTTCTTTTCACACTGTTCCATTACATTCAAGTATTGACGTTTTTCAGGGTGGTGAATTTGCCTCCATAAAACATTGTTAGAGTATAGTCTGTTTCCAAAACTTCTATAAGCGCGCCACTGTGTTGTAAGGGACCGGGTGAAACATTTTACACTTTATTTGTTTGCGCTCTATTCAAGCGAGAGGCTATCTAAAATATTTTTTTTTACCACACAGTAGCGCAAAGTACTTAAAAAACATATAGTTGTCAGCAGTGGATGGGAAATCTTCTAAGCCCGTTCACATCCTTGGTTGTGAGTTCTTATTAAACGAATTGTGATTAATTCTTTTAGGTTATGCAATCGAAATCATCAAATATGGCAAAATTAGAAGAAGAAAACCTTAAGTTAAAAGGACAACTTCGCCAACTAAGAAATGAAGATGTTTTTTCTTGGGAACTCGATGGTTTAGGCGATCTGATCTGCGGCCTTTGTAGAAAAGATTTCTTTAAAGATGATTCACAGGAAGCTAATTCAAGGGTAAGTAGGGGTGGTGTTTATGATAAAAGTCTCTAAACGAATAATTTGAAAAGAACTGACCCATTTCCGAAGATCGCGGCTCATACCTATACAAAAATTTCACAAAGACGTCGGGGGTCGGGTTCTATCTAGCCAGTAACGCAGTCAGTATAAAAATTATTTTTTTAGAAAGACAGAGCCACCAAGGACCAAAATATTGTATTGAATTGTTCTTGCGGTGTCAGAAATGTTCATCCCGTCAAGAATAAGAAAAAGGAAGAAGTTGCTAAAAAGACAGCAACAGAGGCTGATCATGTGAGTTAAAATGCGCTATTTCTTCTAAAAATAAGAATTGTGGCAAATAGTAAAAACCAGGGTTGTCCGGAAGGAGGGTTTCAAATTCCAGAAATAGGAAAGAAAAATGCGCAGAAAATGCGAAAAATTATTTGTCTGTTCTTTATTTGCCTGCGCTCTCTTCAAGCGAGAGGCTATCTAAAGGAATACTTTTTACCACACAGTAGCGCAAAGTACTTTAAAAAACATATAGTTGTCAGCAGTGGATGGGAAATCCTCAAAGCCCGTTTTCATCATTGTTTATGAGTTCTTATTATACGAATTGTGATTAATTCTTTTAGGTTATGCAAGTTGATATCGATTACGAAGATTACATCAAATTAAAACCAATGAGCAACCAACTAAACGTTACCTGGAGAGTTGATGATACCGGCGACCTTCAATGTGGAAACTGTAAAAGAAAGCTGTTCAAGAATGACGAAGAAGTCGAGGTATGTAGGGGAGGAGTTTATGAGAAAAGTCTCTAAACGAATAATTTAAAAAGAACTATCCCATTTCCGAACCGGCCATTACATGACCCCCTTCGGAAACAACAGGTACTACGAAAAGGTCGCGGAACCTACCGATACATAAATTTCACAAAGACGTCGGGGTGTCGGGTTCTATGGAACCAGTAACACATTGGATTTAAAAATATATGTTTTTAGAGAAAAATTGCGGTCAAGGATTTGAATGTTACCGTGAGATGTTCTTGCGGACTCCGCAATGGGCATCCCCAGAAGAAAAAGAAAACGGATGAAGAGGATACAGTAAGTTAAAATGGGTTATTTCTTCAGTAAAATGCGAATTGTGGCAAATAGTAAAAACCAGGGTCGTCCGGAAAGACGGTTTACAAATTCCAGAAATCGGAAGGAAAAAAGTTTCACCTATATTATACCTATTACTCGTAACGTTTTCAACTATTATAAAGATACTATTCAAAATATAATACTGCCCTTAAGTCGAGGGTTTTGCCTCCACACTTATATTGTAATTTTTAGATTTAAAAATTTATCGTCTGATTCTAAACCTAGAATGCATTGCGCCAGTCTTATTCGACACGCGGTGTTGCAAAATTTTGCCTTGCTCAATTTTTAAAATTTGGAGACCTGATTTTGTAACACCGCACCTCCAATAAGGCCTGCGCTATGCAGTCTAAGTTCTGGAACAGACTTTACTATCATGTCAAAGGGATTCAGTTTCATTTTGTTTAGGAGAACTTCGAGGCTCCCGGTGTGGTAACAGATATTATTATTTGCTCAATATTTTTATTTGAATTTTTTCTGTTAATTGTCATTGGCGTTGCCTGTTACTGGCATTTTAAGTAATAATAAAGTTCTTTTATTACAATAACGGTATTACAATTCTTCGAGGCTTGGTTTCAGCCGATCATTTCGGAATGTCCTGAACTATAAATATAAATATAAATAAATATAAATAAATATAAATAAATAAATATATATA
>JAQGAV010000082.1:0-51602 GCA_034691345.1 Phasmarhabditis papillosa | reverse complement strand
AACCCGGCCTGGGTTTGAAAATTTCAGGCCGGGCCGGTTTCCAGCCTTTTGAACCCCTGAGGTGGTTATCCGGCCGGCCCAACCCGGCCTGGGTTTGAAAATTTCAGGCCGGGCCGGTTTCCAGCCTTTTGAACCCCTGAGGTGGTTATCCGGCCGGGCCGGTAACCAGCTCTGTATGCGATGGACGACTTTGCCACTCGCTGACCTAAGCCTAGGGTGGCAGGATTTTCAAATGACCATACGGCTTAAAATGATCATAAAAATAATTGATCTTCATGTTTCAACTCATTGTTACTAGCTCTATCGATTTAAACATTAAAATTAACAAGAAATTTTTGAGTAGACCGTGCCTTCAAAGTTCTGCGGTGACTGTGAAATACGGATTTCCCTGCCCCGTTCTTACAGTTGTCTAACAGGTTGTTGATGTAAGTTCAAGAATACATGATAAGGAACTGAAAGAGTGCAGAATTCTGCACACAACGTCGGCCAAACCGTTCTCCTTAGAACTCCTTAGAAATAAATGAAAATTCTAAATATCTTTGTAGTCTATAAATAGACAGAGCTAAAATAATACTAGAACAGCAATATTAGGCTTAGGCGCCCAAAAATCACTAACCACCAAACTCTTTTTTGGAGTAAAGGCTGCATTATTTTCAGTAGAAATATATGTTAAAATTTGTATTTTTTTTTGTGTCCTATATTATAATTTCGAACCTTCTGACAGTATTTTGCACAATCACTGTTTGGGTTGGGGCGGACAACTCTGGGTAACAGCAATTGCGTTTCTTTTATGTTGCTCTCTCAGATACTTCATAATGTAACTTTTCAATAAGAGATGTTAGGAGAGGTTTTGCAAGATTTGCATTAGGAGTTTAGGATCATATGTATTAAATATTGTAGTTTGGCCCGAATAATAACAAAGACAAGCTTTGTAAAATAAATATAATTAGCTTTGGTTACAAAAAATGTGGTACACATGAGTCGATTAGGCTTATTGAGTGTACAATTGTTAATGTTAGAATCATAAAGAATGTTGTTAGAACGATATATTTCAATACCGGCGACAAAGCAGCCGAAGGCTATATCTATAGTAAATTTATATAAGCTTGTTAGATCAGACAGTTGTTGGGGCGGTCAACTCTTGGTTAAGGGAAAAAGAACTTCGATTCGAAAATTCGAAGGATTCGAAACGATTAAAGAGTGAGATTGTAATAGCCAAAGTTCTTGGTGACTGTTATAGCATATTCAACCTTTTGTGGTTTCTATGGTCGCCTTGTTGAGGAGCTACCGGATTCCAGGCAATTGAGTTTTGGTCGAGAATTTGTCGCCCAAAGGGGACTGAGTTGTCGATGACCGCGTCTGGTTCAGAATCGGAGCTGGTCTCGTTCGCGGAAGAGTTTGAGTCGCGGTGTAGCTCACCACGAATCTCTCGCTATCTGTCCACTTGCCTATGCTCTCGATGAGCTTCGGGCCAATACTCTAACGCAAACTGTTGTTCTCTACGAAGTAGTCGGGCTTGGCATGCCTTGAGATTGTCAAAGTCCAGGAGAGCTTGGTCTAGGGGGACAAAGAAATCCTTCTCTTCCTCTATTTCTGGGATGTCCCCGTTCGGCAGTTTTCCACTACCATTGGGTAGAGGTTTTTTTCAGAATAGAAAAGTTACCTCCACGCCGCGGGTATTTGATGATTTTCGATGAAGTAACTTCAAAATCGGGAAGGCTCCTTGCTAATAACAATAAAACGTTAAATTCTTTTTCCTTTTAAATCAACTGAGTAACTAAGTCAATTCTTATCCGAACCAGAAATACTATTTACCAGAATTCCTCCAAAGGATATTTCGTGAACCCTCCTTTGTATCTTTTAAAAACAGCAAAACTATTCAGAAGCTCCTGAATTAAAGAAAGTTTGATATTTTTTTCAATATTATTAAAAGAGAAATATGTTTACCTTACCGTTTTCCTTAACGATGGTCTGCGACCAAACAAAAAAGTCCCGGTTGTTAAACACCTGCTCCCAGGGGGAAATGTACACAACCGTTAGTCCAATTTTTGTTTTATAATGTTCTCTAAGAACTGCCTAAAATCTTCTTGTAGTAAAAATAGTTGTTGTTAAAGCTCTTTCTGTCTGCAAAAGATTTATAAAATAAACAAGGAGTTAAAAATATGTGGATAGAATTGACAATTCAATATAAGTGAATTGTTCAGATATTCAAATTACTAAATACGGGAAAACGAAATTACATAAAAAACTAAGATCTCCACATCTTGCAAAAAATAACGAAATGAAAGCAAGTATTACCATAAGGATTGAATATCTCATAAAGCGAGTAATGTTTTTTGCCTGAACGAAATAATAGTCGGCCTCCCGCTGGAATAGAGGTCATTTGAAAATTGCCGAATAGGTAATCGATAAACACTACCTGCCACATGGTATACCTTAATGGACTATTTTATGAGTTTTTTTTTTTGCCGCTGCTTTGCAAAGGCGGGAATAAAAGTGGTTTCAAATATGGTTTTTATATTAAAGACACGGTCCACCCAAAATTTACATCTCAATTTTATTGTTTCAATCGACAGAGCTACTGATTCTGGGTTTAAATATGAACGTCGACTTTTTTTCAATAATTTTGAGCAAAGTTATCGCCGATTGAAAAGACTGCCACCCTGCGCTTAGGGTTCATGCCTTTTGCATGAATTCAGAAATCGTAAACTACAGCCAAATTCAAAAAAACTAAAAAACATTTCTACCATTTTTATGGCTCAAAACGTATTTACTCGTGAGATAATTATAAAATTCCGTACGGAATTAGGTTTTTCAGCAATTTTATGTTCAATTCGGCTACAGCGGGAATACCAAAAACTGAACATGATCCAAAATCATTCGCTTTTCTTCAATTTTTTTGAAATGTATATCACTTTCCTTAACTTTTCAGTCTGAGTAATATAGAACAATAAAATTAAGAATAAAATTGTGAGTGTACCGTAGCCTCAAAGTAGTGTAACCCAACTACAGTTGACTTTAATCGTCTCTGAAGTATTCTTCTTAAAACTAACTTTTGTCCACATCCTATATAAATTAACAACAATTTCAGTTCACAAAACTTTATTTGAAGCTAGAAAAAACTACAAAAATACTACTAATATTACACAGACAAATAACAATATTGTCTTATAGTTTGAAAAGGGGGCGGGGCTTGTCTAATAGAGCAACTGAGAAATGTACTCAGACTCGACAGTGGTCGGCATTGTACCGGCATCTCCATGACCAACAGGTCTGGCAAGCGGGATTGAGGTATCCAAGGCGGTCTCTGCGTCGATCAGAGAGTTCTCCATATCACTCCATTTCTGCACGGGAATAGTACTGAAAGAAAAGGTTACAGTCAGGTTAACGTCAATCGAGTTTCGGTAACGGAAAAAGATCGGGCACCACCAATTCTAGGATAGTTTCTAGTAGAAGTAATATAGACTAAACTGGAAGATTGCTAAGCATTCCATAATAGCCAACTTTACTATAGTCTGATTCAAGATGAATAGTGGAGTGTTACTTGCGTATTTTAAGGAAATTTTGCATATATTTTCGGTGTTCGAATACTTTCAGCGCCATCTTCAATGAGATTCTTTTTTAACACTCCATTATTACTCTAGAATCCTACTATAGCACGTGGGACTATCTTTGGGTGGGGGCTAATTCCACGGGTTTCAGCCTAATAGCTTGCTACCTCTTAGATGATGAATAATACCAAATCTTGCTAATTTATGCTTTTATTCAACAGTATCCTACCTTGGTACGAGTCTTGGAATATCGAAGAAATACATTTCAGTGAGAGATTCTAGTTGATATTGAGAAGGTACACGGGCCATTCGGGGCATAAAATTAACTAAAATACAAAATTATTAAACTATTTATCATCTCTCAATCGTTACCTGGTTCCTTGTTCAACTCAGGAGTTTGATAATAGGAGGGAGGATCCTTAGTGTCTCTGAAATATTTACTTTTAGTAAAGACATCTAAGCTTCTTTCGTTCTAGAAGTCCTAAATCTATGAACTATGAAATATTCTATGAAATAGAGTAATGCGGCCTTGGTTAAAAAATTTAAATGGACATTTCGAAAAACTTTTTCGCTTCATTTAGCTTCAAAGTTTTCTAAATACTCTGAATATTCTTTATATATATATAAAAGTAAGGTCCGGCCCGGGTCAGCCCGGGTCGGCCCTTACTTTTGCCCTTTTTTACTGGTCGGCCCTGGGAAATACTATGTATTCAATAATAACTTCGATGGAATGGTAACAGCTTCATTGGAACCAGTTCTTCCACTTCCTTATGTTTTCTTAGCTATTTCAAATTCAAATTTCATATCTTACCCAGCAGTGCCTGTGAAACTGTATCCATAATCCATTGACATGTCCGTTTCACGAGGTCCGGCCGGCAGGAAATGCGAGTAGTTGGAGAGTTCAAACACTAAAATATACTCCAATTAGATTGTCGACACTAGCGGGGCTGAGAAAAGGCCGGCCCGGCCCGGCTCGTGAAATTGCTACCCCTGAAGGGACACATTTACTAGGGGCCGGCCCGTGTTCAGAACTTCTCGATCCGGCCCGGCGCAAGTATTTTCCATCCCTGTATGCTAGAGTTCAAATGGTGAATGTTTCAGGATTCTAGAAGCTACTGTATTATCTTCAAAGTCGGTGAAACGTAGAGCTGGTTACCGGCCCGGCCTGAAATTTTTAAACACAGGCCAGGGCCGGGCCGAGCCGGCCGGATAACCACCTCTGGTGAAACGAATCCAGTATTAATTGGAATCAACTTCCATATGTTTCCTTTATGTATCACGCAAAAATTACCGACTCAGGCTTTAAAGGACTGTTTAGCCGGTTTGGCTGCCTATCTCACCACTCTCTTGCATTTCCACAAAGTTAAATGGCTGCGCTTCATTTCTGCACAGCTCCACTGACTCCGTATTCAATTGTTCTTCTTCCAGATTGAAATGATACTCGGATCGCATGGAATAGTCGATCGAGTGGGCCGTGTTCACCGTCGCACAGTACTCAGAACCGGTAAACGAGGTTTCTAGAACAATTATATTGAAATTAAAGCAAAATAATAGAGATAGGGCATAGTTCTGTTCATCTCGGCATAAAAAGTCGGCAAGAACGCCGGCGTGAAAGGCATGTTCGTGGGCCGGCCCGTGTCGACTATCCGGGAATACGGCCAGCTTAAACTGTACTTCTGGAGCCAGGCATATCAAAATAGGCCAAGTTTTTTTTAGATGTCTCCTATTATTCGAGGTTGAAAGAGAAACACAAGTTGAGCCACTTTCTGTTTAAGACTTCTATAAGAAAGCATTTGTTCGTGTTCCGTCGGCTCCTACTATCGTCACGGACAGACCACGGACAGTGTCCCATGAAAAACTAATAACCGACCATTAGATGAGATATCCATATCGAGAGCTAGAAGTCTAGAAGGCTGCAACCAACGAAAGTGAGGAAGATTCTATCCGGAGCTAGTTAAATATACTCGGCGAGAAATATTGTGAGAGCCAAGCTCGGAATGAGAAGATATCTGTTGGGATGGGAAAGGAGGTTCTTGGACTAAGGGATCTTTTTGGAGAGAAAATAGAACCCTCAAAAACATAACTATTATTTTTTAACGGAATTTTGCAATCACCTTCAATTTAGTTCTATTTTTGAGGGTACGTGTTCTGCGAGTCCCACTTTTTGAAAAATATGCGAGATCCGAATCGAAAGATATGTGGCAATAATTCAATGAAGTATGACCAAATTGCAAGCAACTGATCTAGAACTATAGCAACTACACCAATTATGATGAATGAAGACTGCAGATAACTATATACAATATCGGTACTTTCATACCTTCCTACTTTCATCGTAAAGGTAGCTAGAATACCGAGGACAAACCCGAAATTAGTAGGCAAAGTTCTCAAAACTCACAATGAGGTCGGTATTACGTCAATTAGGTCGGTATCAAGCACTTCTTTTCCAACGGATTGACGGAACCCGACCGCTTATGAGGTGAATTCCACACTCTGTATTAATGTATATGCTAAAATGCACAAGCATATACATTAATACAGAGCTGCTGGTTATCCGGCCGGCGCGGCCCGACCTCCAAAATTTCAGGACGGGTCGGACCGGGCCGGGCCGGTAAGCTCTCCATTAATATTTGCTTATTAGGCGTTCTTGCCTGTAACGGAGCCTGTTTACAAACCTCAGACAGTGATAATTAGATTTTTCTAGCGCTATAGTGTAAATGTGCGCGGTGGCGAAAATGAAAATGACATTTTTATAAAAATAAAGAATTTCAAAAGTAGTTTAAAATTTATAAATTAGCATGTTATAATATAATTGTTTTTCTTCTTTCTTTTGATGATGCTATATAGCTAGAATAGAGTTCAATTTAGCCACATGGCCGACTTTAAGCCTAGCGTTCTCGATGTAACCAAGCCTGATTTTGATGTCGATGCTTACCTGAGTTGCCAACTCAAGGAAAAGACTCTCGACCAGCTAGTCAAGGAAGAAGAGGAGATGGTTACATCAGTTAGTCATTCGTCACTTTAAAATATAATATTTTCCTTTACAGGTTCGTCGTTTGGATTCAGATGTTCATCAACTGGTTTACGAAAACTATAATAAATTTTTGACAGCAACAAATACTGTGCGGAAAATTCAGGATGAATTTAATTTACTTGATGAGGTGAGATATAATAACTATCCAGTTTCAGAAATTGATATTCTAGGAGATGGATTCACTCTCTACGAAAATGACAAGTATATCCTCGTTGATTGGCCAGCTCGGTGGAATTATGCATGGACAACGAGAAGACATTGCTCAACTAGGAAGTTCTTACAAGGTTGTCAGAAGCCTTCAATTTATTTTTGATCTACCCAAAGTGCTGACTGTAAGCTTTAGGATGTTTTCAATTACACCGTTTTACTTTTCAGGGTTATTATGAAGAACGTAAGTATGCTGATGTTGTCAAGTTTTACCTGCTGTCGCAGTCAGCATTGAACAAATATATGAACATTGACAATGTTTCCACCATTATGAAGCAAATTGATGGCATTATTCAAGATACTGAGCGCGAGGTGATCATTTCTTTTGATTTTATTATTCGAAAATATTATGTTTCAGTTACGTAAAGTTATCAATGGGCCAAGTGAAAGTGTAGAAGATGTTGCGGAAGCTGTTGAGCTGCTTTTGAAACTTGGTAACGATTCGGATGAGGTTCGGTTTATCGTAGTCTTTCATTCCGTATTTGGTATTGTATAGATTCACACCTGTCTATTAACGGCTGCATCTGCGTCATTGAAAAATGATCTGAAAGTTCTACAGGAAAATCCCGCCGATGTTTTGGATCTTGTTGACAGGTAATTACATTAGATAGACGAACTTCATGAATTTATTTTTTATTTTGCAGAGGATGTGAATCATTCATTCCGAATTTGACTCTACTGGCTTCTCTACATCAACGCCTATTTCCACAGCGATCTGTTCAATTGCTATTTATGTTAGAGGTATATTTATTTTTATATGATTATCCAAATGTAAGCCATTGTAGAGGTACGAATTATACCTATTACAGTTATTTTTTTATAAATTTCTTGTGAGTTAAATCAAAGCCACTACTTATAGGAGCAACTTCATGAGTTCCATTCTGTTGTGTCCGGACTGTTCCTGAAATCTTCCGACCCTAAAGATTGCTCAATTGTTGTGCGAGCCTTGGATAGATACTACAGAAAGATGTCCACTTGTTCACATATAGTATCAGGTTGTTAAAAGTTTACTTTTTAAAAATTACTATAATTTGCAGGACTGGATTGTTCATCTTCCTCAATTTCGCTCATTAAAGAAGTTTCATTACACGAAGTGGAAATTTCAAGACGACGTATTCAGGAAGAATTAAAAATTGTTTTTCATGATGTAAGAACATTATGTTAACCTTTTAATGCTATTTATTTAGATTCGACAGAGCCTTATCATGGATAATATTGATCTTCCTTCAATGAGTAGTAAATTGGAACAGGCTTTTGTACATCAAGTTAAAGTGAGCGTCTGTTGATGATTTGTCTATTATTCTCTAAAATTTACAGTAATATTCTTATTTAAATATTTCAAAAACTTGTGAAGTGAGGTATTTTATGAAAACACCTATTTTGATTTTACAGACTGCCTTGGCCAATCTTTTGCTGTTTACGGCTAGTGATGTTACCTTCTCTACGTTGCCAGCTACAGTTATTCAAACAGAGTTCGCACATAGTGTGCACGAAGGTCTTCTCATTGCTGCTTTCAAGGATTTTGCCGATGCAGCTCGAGTTGCTGGTAGGCAAATACAGGAATTCCATCAATTTTTCAAATGTTCAGGTAATTTTGAGCACGAAGGTAGAAATACCAACCTGCTGTTTGGTCTTGTGCTAGCAGTTACATTGCACAATCTATCTTCGAAGTCAGCTCTTTACCTGTTATGCAGGGAACAATTTTCCCTGTCCAACCGGATCATCCATAACAAGTTAGTGCATCATTTCCTGAATAGCTATAGTCATTTTGCTCTAGGTTCCATTGAAATTACAACGGTCCTCAAATCGTCGGCTCAAACGCTGTTGAAGACGTTCGCTTCGAATCCCTACTGACGAGGTAACTATCTGCTCTTTCCCTTACACAATAATTGTTCAGGAATTATTAAGTCTTCGTCCTCCAACCTCCAATCTCATATCCGTGTTTGCAGGTATCAATCTTCTTATAAGCATAAATATTAAATTCTTTCTTTATAGGTGTGGGACAACTCACAATGCATGCGCCTGACAGGTAGCGACAGATCCACCATGAAAAAATATGTGCCTCTGTCAGAAGACTTCATCTTTCTGGTTAGACGTAGGTGTATATGTTAGTTTTATATAAGTTCTCATTTTCGTTTGGTTATATTTTGAATAGTTTTCGCAAATTCTGAACTATAAAACTATATTAATATACTTTGATATGTTTTGCATTTAGATTATATTAACATGTTTTAATAATATTGCTATTTTACTCCTTAATAAGCTGTTCCTTATTCCTTCTGTTGATATTGATGTTGATATTGTTGGATTTATAGTTAACTTTTGTAATAAATATTCCTCACAATTGTATGCTTATGAATACGAGTCGGCACGGCTCGTACCCAGTGGGGACGAGCAAAACCTAGTCGGCACGGCTCGTACCCAGTGGGGACGAGCAAAACCTAGTCGGCACGGCTCGTACCCAGTGGGGACGAGCAAATTTCCTACTAGGGACCAGCAAGTTAGGGCAGGCGTTGCTCGTCCCTAGTAGGAAATTTAGTCGTATCTGGTGAACCAGAGTAGGGTTGTCAACAGCTGATTATAAAATGGTCAGAAATTCGCATCTGAGCGAGGCGCATAGATGAGGCATTTGCGAACATTCTTCAGAATTTCAGCTTAACTGCAAATAAACATGTTAAAATTTTTAAAAATCTAGAGCTCGATAACAAATAAATATTTAAACTGCTATGCTCTAACGTAATATGCTACATTTACACTAGCGTTGAAGTACCAATAAGGAAAAATTAATTTGCAGGCGAAATGCTAAGCATCAAAGAAATATACATATTTCCCAAGGTTATCGAAGCATTTGAGAGTGCCCTGAGGCAACTTTTCAATTCTGAAAATTCAATTACGAGTTTATATGATATAAGTGGAGAACATTCATCAGGATATCAGGATATATCATGAAGTGTATACCTCTGATTCAACATGTATTATATGAAAACATACAATTTGTGTATTTGGGGAAAAAAGAATTTGAGAAAGGAATAGTATGTTATTAAGATGTATCGTTGGATAGCGATCCTGGTTCGTTCTGTTGTCTCTAGATGTAAATAATATGGATTTGTTTAGTTTGTATTTTATGTCACCAATTGCGATTGCTATCGTTTAATTGATCACTCAACAGAAGACGTGATTGAACAGTTTATGGAAGAATCCATAAATTATGAAAATTTAACCGATATTGTGAGTTTATTCAAACAGCGAAGAAATGTAGCTCCACTAAGTCATAGCTAGCACAGACTGTTTCAGTATGGTGCATCGACGACGTTCCTTGAATTGTGCAGCAGTGGGCATCTTACAAATCCATTTCCACAATATCTATGCTCCCTATTATTTATTCTATCGAAAGAACAATATTCTGGTTATAAAATGGTATGTCGAGCAGGGATGTGCATTCTTCTTTTTATTGGATAACTGAATTATACCTTGCTGATTAAACTATCTACCTAACACTAGGGGTTCAAAGACATATTAAATTTAAATCAGAATAGCGTTACTAACTTCCCATTATAGTTATTCAATGAGACGTGGGAAGCAGTGTCACAGCTAAACAATCGATCAGTAAGTTCTTGTCGTTAATATACTATTTGATCAGAAAATTTTGTGCAATCATTGGGTTTTAAATATGAACAGGGGTGTTCAATCAATTACAACAATTGAATTTTTCCATAAAAAACCGTGTATAGATATATGTTTAAAACTGTTTTCTAGAATCATCCATGTACGCATCCATTGGAGTCATGTATCACAGTAATATTGCCGAAGGATCGTTTACTTGTTGGATGCATAAATAATTCGGTAACTTCAGTTCTGACTTTTATAGATAATTTATGCTACATAATGTTCTAGGTAGATGTTATGGAATCAGTTGAAACTGTAGAAGACTTCAGATACGACTTTATAGGTTGATATGCTACAATGATGATAGGTTATAGGTTGCAGGTTTTAGAGCAGCGACAGGTGTACAAGGTAGAATTCGTTTTGAAAGAGCGAGTGGTAGCCTGGTTTTAAAGAACACCGCCATGTAGACCTGTTGCGCAAGCTAATTCATTTTCCCGAACTTACAATTTGTATGGAACTACTGTTTATATATCATTACGAAAACCAAGTTTACCTCACTATTAAAACTATCAACTATTAAGACTACAGACTATTAACCGCTTGTGCTTTCTCAACCCTAAAACTAAAAGATAAGAATCTTTTTTTCAGTGCCACATCGGTTACCTACAAATGACCGATGTAAATATGACGAGAACAATGAGCCCATCTGCAGTCTACAGTCAATAATAGTTGAATGTAAGTATGAGTCAAGTGATACATAAAGGCACATTACACTCAAAAAAATGTAATTGCGGCTTGCCCAATTTGGATAGCAGACAACCTCATCATTATGGTATGGGCTCCAAAATTCGACTAAGGGAAACACGTAATAAGTTCAGTTATGCTTTTGCCAGTTCTGATGCCAGGTAGTCCCACCAATGGTGTTTTGGGATTATGTTAAACTTTAGCGATGTTATTTATGTAAATTATAGCTGAAGTTTTAATTGAAAGACGATCTTGCTGTTGCAAAAGTGGTTATTGTGGCCGAATTATTATGGATCAGGTAAGACCGTGGGTTAATTGGGCCTCTTCTCAGCAGGGGTGGGAACAAGAGCTGCGCGAAAGTCAAAACTTTTCTGACTTCTCTGGTGGGAAGCCGGTCCGACTGGCCCGCTAAATTCCCACCTCCTTGTCAGAAGCTCCTTTTCTGAATATATTGCTCAAGCATACTTTTCGGTAAAAAGTATGACGTATATGTCTCAAACAAAACTTGTCAAAAAGTTTTTTTTTGTTGCACTCACATGTGGACCAGGAACTTTCACTAGGAACATTTTAAAACGTTAAACTTTTTTCCCAATTTTGCACGAACACAAGAATGCGTTTCGAGTAGAAGGCGAAAACAAAACCTTACTTGAGCTATTGTATCCTGTTCATTATTGCAGGATGACATAATTTCACCCTTCGTTGAAATCACCTTTGATCTAAAAGAAGTGAATATAATTAAAAGAAGGAAGAGACAAGCGATCAGTCTGCCAGAGACCCCTACTAGTATGTAAGAACGTCCATATTTAGTGGACAAATACCGGGACGATTACCCACAAACCTACTACACAAATAGTTAATGTACACTTGAAACGATGTAGTTTCTCAAAATTTTATCCTTTGTATAATTTACAACTACGTTTACAATTTCAATCTTTATTTATTTTGTCTTTCGCATAATCTTACATTGTATAAATTGGGATCTTTTAAATGTAAAACATTATATTAAGGGGGTGAAAATACTTTAACATCGACAACAACACCAAAGGAACTACACTCTGCGTATACTCATGGTATGAAATTTTTTGTCTAACTTCAGAAAAATCAGATTTAGAAGAAAAAGCTTTCATGGGTCCAATTACCGTGTGTGCCCTCGTCATGATCATCTTTCTCATTTTCATTCTGTTAAAATTTTGCTGCAGGTGAAGCTATTATTGTCATCCTATCTAACTTATCTCTTGTTTAGAAATAAAGAAAAAGATGGTCTAGGCTCGCTTGGTGTAGACAATTATACAATAGAGGTTAGGGGTCAAGTTTCTTGCAAGCTAATAGCGGATAACCTCCTCGTCATAGAAGTAGCAGATTCAGTAAACGACGTGATAGGTTATTGGTGGAGGAAAAATATTTGATGAACTGTAGAAAACAAAATAGCTGGATAGTTATTCAATAGTGCGTGACATATTAACTAAATCTTTTATCTTATTCAGAGCGTCCATGTTAATCACCAGGCATATCTAGCTAAACACATACGGGTACAAACACCGAATATGAATGGAGAAGAGACACTAAGATAGAAAGAACCAACCCAGTACCTACAGTGTTCGATTAATACATTATAGTCGGAAACTCACTAATATTGTATACGTTATAAAGTAATAAATAAAATACGTGTACGCATTTTTTCTGGAATGCAGACTGGCCAAAACTAATTAAACTATATAGTAAATATATAAGAAGAAAACGTTTAAACATATATATGATTGTTAACGTAAATGAGAAAATATAAGCAAACGAAATACTTATCGAAGAAAACAGAGCAATTTACACGCGCTACGGCAATGCTAGTTGGAACAATCGTACTTTTGTATAAGCAATTTTAGCTGTGTGCCAGAACGACCTTTAATAATTGTGAACATAAAGCAGTGCCGTAGGTAAATTTAATAAACAGTATATTATATAACTTATTCTTCAATCCTCAGTAATTTTTTACGGTACACATTCGCTTCATTAATGGACATGTCTTAGCTGTAAATTAATTGATTCCGTTTTGTTTTGCACTGCCGTTACTCATCAGTAATTCTTTCACTTTAGAGAGATGGTTGTGATTGCTAAAGAAGTTGACTTTCCTCGAGGAGGGGCTCCTTCGAGTACCACGGCGACGAAGGCAGTAAAAACTACCGGTAAAAGAAAAGCCGACGATAGTGATATTTTATTTGGTGATGGGAGAAAGGTTTTCATTCTTCTACTATTTACATCTCAACTTTACTCTAGGTAGCCAAAAAAGGTCGTGATCAAAAGCTGAAAAAGAATAAAGTTGTTGAGAAGCCGAAAAATCCACTTAGCAGCATTTGGCAGAAAAGGATTACTCCAGCTGATCTTACGGAAGGCGTAATGGGTGTCGGCTTTGTTAGAGAAATAGACGAAGACGAAATTGAATTAGAAGCCGCTGATTCGTGTCGCGTGAATCTTCCTCTTACACAGGTATATACTTCGTTGGCTGCGTTTCATAAGACTATTTCAGATTGGTAAACAGTTTACAAAAGTTTTCAAATCTGGTGGTGTATCACTATCGGATATATTTCATGTTGGCCAAGCTGTTCCATTTAAAGTGATATCTCCATTAGTTGATAATGGTAGTAGCTGTTTTTCGAGTTTTAAGTAATCCTGTAATTTAGGTATTAAGGGGAAACTTTATCCCGTTGTTTCATGTGATCCATCGAAGCTCAACTCGCATATTGTTCCTAGTAGAATGGTTAGAGGGCTAGTGTTGCATGCTATAGTGGAGAGTGTTGAAGAAAAAGGTATTTTGTGCAAACCGTGCTTCACTCATTTCATATTACTAGGTGCCGTTCTGGATATCGGTCTTCAGAGTGTTAAAGGTTTTTTACCGAATGAAAAACAGCCATCCGCTGGTGTGAAGATTGGATGTCCAATTGTGGTGCGTGTGGAAGAACAGCAAACTAGAATTGTTAAAGTTTCCTCTTTTACGGAACAGGTAATAAGTAAATAAGCTTCACAAAAATTCTTACCCTCAGGACAATTTATCAATAGAGGCATGTGAAGTGCTAGCATTAAATCATCTTATGCCTGGTACCATCATAGAATGTGAGCCAAGCTTGGATCAAGCCAAAACTGATGGTTTATTCGTTGAGCTAGGAAATGGTTTGTCTTCGTTATTGTTTGTAAATTTGGCACTACTTTAATAGGCGTGAAAGGCTTTCTTCCCCGGCGCCACTTGCCTCCCCGGCTTCGCATCGATATATCTCGCATAAGCAAGGCTATTCGATGCGTGGTGTTGTTCTGTCAACAGAATAGTAATATGTTAGTTCTATCGGCACATCCCGATATTGTTGCGTTGAGCAAATTCGACCGAAGAACTAATTTCGAGGTAGGATTGATTTAGACTTCATTATCATGCTTTATAGGGGTACAAAGTTGGTGATCGCATAAAGTGCAGCGTTATTGATATAGCGCCAAAAGCATTTACTGTTAACTTTTCACCACCGTTGTCAAGCGATGGGAAGATCCCCTTATTTACTGCTGTTTGCTCAATGAATTATCTAAATAAGCCTGAGGAATGCGGTAAGTTACGGCTGCTATATGTTTGTTGCTGCTTTTTACCTCCGCAATATTCAGTCAAAATCACATATGTACTTCAGAAACTTTCTACAAAGTTGGATCGGAGCATGATTGTCGCATTATTGATTTTCGTTATGCGGAAAGACAAATGATTGTTGCTACGAGCAAGCAAATATTAAAACAGAAGATTGTTTCTTACAAGGTATAGCTGACAATCGGTATATTATTTATTTGCAATGCAGGATGCGGAAAACGCACCAGGTGAAGTGGTTACCGCCAAAGTCGTTAAATTGAATGCTTCCGGTGCTCATCTGACTATTTTTGGCATGATCAAAGGATTTTTGCCAGTGGCTCACGCAAGTGATAAACCTTGCAGTATTGAAAAATTGTTTCCCATAGGTGAGTTCATTGTTACTAATCCAATTTATATGTTTCCAAATCTTAGGAAAAGAATTCAAATGCAGAATACTCTATGCGAATCATATGTTCAACTCTGTGGCAGTAACCGCAAAACCGTCATTTATGGATACTAAGGTTTGAATGAGTACCGCTAATTTCACTGTAAATTGATGTAGCATGTACGTGTCGTAAAGTATGACAACAGCTACATTGGTCAAATATCTCTTGGATATATCGATAAAATTTTGCCCGCTGGAGAACTTATTGTGCGGTTCTTCAATGGAGTCAAAGGACTTGTCCCGGTTGTTGATGCAAAACGTTTAGGCAATTTGCCTAACAGGTACTTGATTCGGAGATGAATAATATTACATTCACTATTTAGAATTAATCAGTCAGTTGAAGTTAGAATTATTTCCGTTGACCAAGAAGCAAATAGAATGCTTCTGAATCTCGCAGACGAAACATTGAAGTCTTCAACTACAGTTCTCAAAATTGAGGTAAGATCTAATATTTTTTATTCATTTCTCCAAATACAGCCATCAAATGTACCAGTCAACGGGCAAATGGCATTTGAATCCTTGGTGGAGGAAACATCTGAAATGAATTTGGATGGTCGCAGAAGTGAGAAAGCTATCGTCAGTATCCAGAATGATGGAAAGGTATTGTGATGTATCAACTATTTTAATTCTCGTTGCAGAAGATATGTGCCTCACTAGCTTCATCATTGGTGTCGGATTCACTTGACCCTCCCTTTGAATGTCTGAAGGGAGTGATTGTTAAAGGAACAAAGTTGGACACGCTCTCTCTTCTTGGAAACATAGCTGGAGCTTCAAGAGTCTGTTAATGAGTTACTTATCAGAAATCATGTTATTTGTAAGGTTTTGTTCAAACCCTTTGTCCGCGACTGGCTAAACGATTCATCACATTTCGTCCCTAAGTGTTTCGCGGATATTAAAGCTAAACAGGTATATTTTATTCTATTTTCTTCATTCTCTAGAAATTTCAGTTACTGTGTGCTGTTGTTTTTCAACGCATCGAAGAGCGCGGGACATACGTTGAATTTGTGGGTGGATCTGGCATAATTGCGAAGATTTTGAATGAAAAAGGTACGGCTGCATTTTATTCGATCACGGTTGTGTTTTCAGAGAAGCCTCAAGCGTTGCAAATTGGTCAAACACTTTTGGTTCGTGTACACTCTGTGGATTCCAAGAAGCATCTTATTACTGTTTCATGCAATGTACGTAACGCTTAATCTCTCTCTCTCTCTCTCAGCGGTTGATTTTAGCCTTCTATCTGCTATCCTGATACAGCTCCGGAAAGCGTTCCACTTGCCTTAGCGAAGTCATTCGTCAACGAACAAATTTGGCTATCCAGTAATACTCTTGCGGGCTCTCTACCATTACCAGGTTAGCACTGATTTGTATCTGAGTTATTTTTCCTTGTTTAGGATCTAATGTGAAAGCTACAGTCACGCATATAGTTGATGGCATTCTATTTGTTAAATTCAAAAATCAACTAACTGGCTGCATCCGTGCCTCTAATTACAAAGAAGGGGTTAAAGTAAGTTAGCCTTCTCTGTTTTGACTAATAACTATTTAAGGTCGGAGACTCTCTCAATTGCCGTGTTATTGAGTACACTTACCCACGTAATGATGCCGAACTTGTTCAAATAGTTCCATCCACTAAAAAGGTGACGCTCATAAAAATCTTTTTGATTCATATGTTTAGAGTACAAAGACTGACAATATCAAGCGCGTTGTTCTCGCCAAGAAGGATTACAGTGTGGTTCTTGATGCTGATAAATTAGTCTTTGTTCCATCTCGGCTACATCCTAATATAGTTCCACTGGCGAAGAACGGTGTGTTGTTATTTTTGATTAAGCATCAACAAATTTTTTAGATCGTGCCACTCTCGGAAAATTTGTCGACCTAGATTGCGTTGAGGATATGGGAAATTCTTTGGCTGTTGCATTGTTGCTTAGTGACAGAGAATTTATTTCTGCTTTGCCTCATGTAAATCAATCAGGTTAGTGGATTTTTGTATTCTTGCAACAATGTTTTAGGAGTGAGTAAATGTGAAACTGCTTCTGTAAATGTTAAGAAGGACTCCGTCGACAACAGCGAAATAGTTGGACAAACATTCCCAGGTTGTCTATTTCCCATACTGTATTTATTTTTATTTAGATAAAACTGGCAAATCTGTTGCATCCGCAAACAAGAAAGTTGGTTGTTACAAATTTTTATAAGGTAATTTTTGATTTAGGAATCTATTTCTGCCAAATCGATCAAAAATTACGGTATCTATGGTGCCGAGGTCGTTGGAAAAATGGATTTACCCGGTTCAAATGAAATGGCTGTAAAGCTGAAGCTACCTGGTGGTCATATTGGAAATCTGCACATATCCGAATTTCCTCTGGCATATTTTAAGAGTGGTGAAACCATTGCATCATTAATCGAAACGTTCATCAAGCGAAATATTTTGAAAAAAGTGAACGTAAGAGTTATCGGCTTCAGTAAAGTTGGATCGGAAGCATTCAACAAGGTAGTTCTTTGTCATAAAGATAAAGCAGAATTATTATTTTTTAGACCAGGATAGTTGATGTCACAATGAACGATGATAAGATCAGTCAGTCTAAGATCAGACAGCGGTCGTTGGGTTACCGGCTTAGATTTGAGGCATGTAACTTTTAGTTTTCAATTCATTTTTGCTGATTTAGACAAATATGCAATTGCGCTGCTTCGTTACCTCGATAAAAGAAGACTCTATGAACGTTGAAATTAATCCCCTTGTCAGAGGGTCAATTTCGAAAGAGAGTAATGATGATGTGGTTGGTTTATTCTCCTTAGTATTTTATATTCAAATTTAGAAACCGGGTGACATTTTCTTTGCAAGTGTTATGTCTTGCACCAAACAGAATGATAAAAGATTTTTGCGTCTCACCTTTGAGTCGTCGCCTAAAGTAGACGTGAAGAAGTCGGAGGTGCGTGAAAAACTGAATATTGGACATGATGTTGATTTGTAGGGACCGCAGTTTGGTGATTCAATGACCGGCCGTGTTAAGAGAGTGGACGAAGAGCGGCTCACTCTTCATGTTAGTTTTTTTGTCATCTGTGTAGTATCTTTTGTTTAGATGCAACTGAGTACCGGTAAGATGGCCTGCATCAGTCCTACAGGATTTAGCGACGATTACGGCAGAGTAAAGGATATTCTTTCTGAATTCACTATCGAAGAGGTTCGCTGAAATGATTTTGTAATTTGACAGTAATTTTTTCAGACATATCCAGTACACTATATTCGTCATGACGGCGCATCTAAACGTCACTATGTAATGACGGAACAGCGTTTTTCATCTACTCCGCTAGAGAAATGTGGTGACTCGCCTACCTCTTTGATTAGAAGTATGGACGATGTTCATTCACGCATAGGAAAGAACGTACGTTAAGAACAATAGATGGTCTATAAGCCTGTATTTTGTTTAGATTTATGGCTTCGTTTCCAATGTTACTGATCGTGGCCTATTTATTGAGCTTGGTTCAGGCATTAATGGTTATCTAAAGAAAACAAATCATTGGTAGGTGATATATCATACTTCTGTTTACGTTTGTTTAGTGTCTTTGCGAATAGTTTCGTTGGATCTCTTCTCAGTGTGACCGTGAAAAATGTTATGAAATCTGGAAAAATTGCTTTAGGATATGTCGATACACTAACAGGACTGAAAAAGGTTACTTATTTAAAATAAAGCGCTATTAATATATATCAATTATAGATCACTGGCTTTAGCAGAAAGCGTACTTCAAGTGAAATGGAGTCCGAAGAAACTATTCAGAAAACTAAGTCGCTGGAGGAGGACCACACCGGATCTGCCCGCTTGGTTTGTTTTTCTGTTTTCCAACTTATTTTTGACCCATTCTTAGATTGACGATCCCGGTTTTGATTTCTCCAATAGTGGATTCCGTCCCGAAGACTTGGTTGCTATTGGAAAAATAGGCGATCTTCCACCGTCCAGTATTCTAACTGAAATTCATTCATCGGAACCAGTCATGAAGAAGAAGGCTAAAAGGACAACTGCACCGTTATGTAAGTTTTTTTATATGTCGTAAAACACATTGTCTATTGAAAAGATAGATATACGATTGGCTCTAGCAGCTGCTAGTTGTTCTAACATTAGTTGTTACTGAATGGCGGATTCCCCGACTCTCATGAGTGATATTTTTAGTTCGTCAAATCTTTTCAATAATATTATAAATGGTCTTTAATCATTACTTCAATTTGTATGAATTTTAGCTAAGGAAGAACAAGATTTGCTATCTGAACAAAAACTGTCGGCAAAGGAAGAAAAACTGTCGTCGGATAATCTTCCCGAAACGGATGAAGATTTTAATCGCCTACTTAGAAAAGATCCAAATTCTGCTGATGTTTGGATTAAGTACATATCATTTTTCCTTGAAAAATCAAACCTTGCTAAAGCCAGAGCAACCGCTGATCGAGCACTAGAAGCCATCAATTATAGGTTTTTGTTTCCCTTGTTCTATCGTTAAACCAATTTAATTAATAGAGAAGATGCTGAGCTATTCAATTTATGGACAGCATATCTCAATATGGAAGTTGCTTACGGTGATTCTGCATCTACGCGATCCATCTTTGAACGTGCATGTGGCAACGTGGATAGCCTCAGAATTCACAAGCAGCTGGCTTCAATTCTTGTTGCTAATAGTAAAAATGCGGTAAGCGATCGGCATTCAGCGTCAATCTGTTTCTTTTTAAATTTAGGAGGCCGATGAAATTTTCAATTCAATGATTCGACGATTCCGGGCATCTTCTGATGATGTATGGTATCTTTACGCTGAACATCTTATGTCGACCGATAGGGTTACTCAGGCTCGCGAGTTGTTCCAACGTGCCTTGACTAGTGTACCTAAATCTCGACGTAAGTCTCGTGCGTATGTTGCAGTCCTCATTACTATTCAGATTCTTTGCTTATTTCACGGTTTGCTCAACTAGAGTACAAGAAAGGAGACGCTGAAAGAGGGAGAACCTTATTTGAAAGTTTGGTTGGTGGAGTGCTCATACTAACGTAATTTAAAAATTTCTAGGTACAAACGTACCCAAAAAAAACTGACATCTGGATGGTATTTGCAGATTATGCTCTCAAATTTTCCGGAATAGAATCAGCCAGGTTTATTAATATACGTCAAATTTAAATGTTTTGTTTTGTTTTATAGACAAGTATATGAACGCACTTGCTCAATTTCAATGAGCTTACACAAATTGCGCCCGGTATTCAAAAAGTGGATGGAAGCTGAAGAGAAATTCGGAGATGATCAATCGCAACAGCTAGTAAGTTGCATTGGTAGTACTATAGCAGGCGGCAGGGGAAGGCCCGTTAGTGTGTGAGGAAATTTCACTACCACGTGGCTGCTACAAATTTCCCGCAGTAAATACTCTCCCTTAGCGTGGGGAAAAGGGCCCCGCGGGGCCCGACAACGAATAATAAAATATGTATATATTGAAAAATGTGAAATCCCCAGAGAAAACAATAAAAATTGAGTGTTCTGAAAAAATTCACGGTGCGCAAACAAAATAAAGGGCTGCTCTTTTCACACAGCTCAACATTTTGCTACAAAAATCTCATCCGTCCATCTTTTATCAATGGGGCGCATCAGAAGAAGTAATAATGCAAATTTCCCATTCATTTAGTTTGTTGCACGATTCCTGAATTTATTTTTCATCCCATTTTTATTACGATTATGTAATTGAAAAGAGCACTCTCGGATCTATGCACCTGAGTTTTTTCAGACCATTCTGTTCACGCGAAAAGGAAGTACTAAATCCATGAACGAAATTCTTTAAAAAACTCAGGCGCAAAGATCCGACTATGCTCCTTTCAATGACATTGTCAGAATAAACATGGGATGAAAAATAAATTCAGGAATCGTGCAACAGAGAACGGACATTTTAAATTTTGTTGCGGGACCAGTTACTATTTTGAACACTGGCGAGCCGTGGCCGATCGTTGCATAGCATTCACAATTTTTGACGATCTTACAGTTGATTATGACGCTTATGTAGAAAGCTTGGCTCCCGAATCATTCTATTCTGTTTTTAGGTTCAATCCAAAGCGCAGAGAGTTTTGGAAGACATCAAAGTGTAAACCACAATTGTTTGTTCTGATTTGTTATTGTTTCTTGTTACATTTGTTATTTTTTTGTTAATTGTTAAAATTAGAAAATGTTAATATTATAATGTTATCCATAAATGGTTGAAATGGTCTTTGTAGGAATTTGGTTTATGTCGCTGCGTTTAATACCGAAAACATTTTCATTTGCATTTATGTATGCGTTCAGCGACTATCTGATGGAAAATATCTCCGTAGATGAACTGGGTCGTGTTCAGGCTCTGCGTGACAAAACAAGTAGGCCGGCTCGGTAGACATTTAAACGCAGCTCACAAACGTGAATTAAGAGGCCAAAAATAATTATTAGAGGTACCTACCTAAAGGCTTCGTTTCCGTTTTTCTTCCTCTGATACCTCAAAAAAAAAGTAATGCGTTTCTAGTTAATGCACGGTACAATTGTTTCTCAAATCGACAGAGCTAACTATTTCATATTGAAATATGATAACCTAATTATTTTATGATAATTTTGGCCCAGGCGCTCTATCCTAGTTAAGGCGTCCGAGTGTATAAACATATACTGATGAAGCCTCGGGTAAAATGATAAGGGGAACTCGAATATAATATTTATTTTTATTGTTTGTCGTCCTGCACCCTGGGAGTGGTGTTGTAAGGTGCAGCAGAACTTTGCCCTCAAAACCCTGCAGCAAATAGCAAAACTCCTAAACTACACGCTTTTTGGAAAAACATAAAACATTTATACCATTTTCTTGGCCGATAAGTCACGTAGGCGAAAGAAATAAGCCAAATTCGCAGTGCAAATATGATTTTGATCAGTTTATGATCCTTACCCGACTACAGTAACCCAAATTAGGTGCACCAAAATTGAATATCTTGTAGAATTATTCATTTTTCTTCATTTTTTAGATTATTTACATATTTGTGAATAACTTTTCTAGAGGAATAACATGAACAAATAAAAATTGAAACAAATTTTGAATGTACCGTTCCTTAAAAAACTAATAATAACATTATATTTGTAGGTGATCGAAACCCCGTTGGGCAAAATCGGCGCTGCTATTTGCTGGGAAAACTACATGCCGCTTTACAGAGTGAATTTATATAGTAAAGGTAAGCTTTTAGATACAATGGCAATTAAATACGGAATAAAAAGGGTCTCATTTTATATTTTAGGTATCGAAATTTACTTGGCTCCAACAGTCGATGATCGTGAAGTATGGTTATCTACAATGAGAACAATAGCATTGGAAGGAAGGTATGCTGCTAACATAAACTTAAAATATTAAATAATCTTTTGTTAATCTTACTATTTTTTACTTTTTACAAAAATTGTCCCGGGTGTGAATTTCCAAATGACAAAGTTTACACTCTTTTACTGTATTCTCACTAGAAGAGAAACCTTTTTAATTACAGATGTTTTGTTGTATCGGCGTGTCAATACTTGCTAACTTCTGATTATCCAGAAGGACATTCGTTGCGGGACGCACACCCACAGGATACCGTATTGATCCGTGGGGGGTCTTGTGCGGTAGATCCCCTAGGAACGGTTCTAGTGGAACCGGATTTCAGTGGAGAGATGATACGGTTTGTATTGTTATTGAGATAGTTTATATTAAACATGTAAACTATTTAATTAATTAGTTATTGACGTTATAAATAAAATAAACTATTATTAAAAATGAGAGTATTAGGCTTACTGATACTAATACTACAATCATATCTTTTTACACCTATATTTGATAATATTTTATATAATATAAAAGTATTATATTTAGATATGTGGATATCGATCGTTCCTTAATTACAAAGGGTAAATTTGACTTAGATGTTGTTGGCCATTACAGCAGACCCGATGTATTCCAACTTATTATTAACGAGCAACCCCAAAATGGAATATTAAGAAAATAAATGAAATGTAGTTATTGTATTAATCTTTTTAATGAATCTTTCATCCTAAATACAATATCTTATGATGCTTATACAGACCTTAAAATTACAGTTCATCTCTTGAATTTTTATATAAACATTCTTCACGGCAACTTCAGATCTACGAATACTATGGGTTGACCGGATGTATACCGAATCCATTTGACTAGAATAAATTATATTTAAATGTTACTTATATGGTCGCCAGGATGGCGGATTTCAATAGCCGGCCATAAATTCACTAAATCATAGATATTTTTAACTTCAATTTTTCCAGTTTTTAATTTTTATTGTATTTTAATTTTTTTTTTTTTTTTTTTGATGATCTAGCCAACCAACACTCATGTGCACCTTTATTCCAACTGAAAAGTGATAAAAAACGCAGATTAATTATTTTAGCTCGATTCCAAGAGATTTATGTATGGCCAGCCATGGTCGGCCAGGGTCATAGGCGGCCATGGCCGAAAACTCTGGCCGGCGTTGGCCGGCCATCCGCCAGCCTGATTGTCCCCCCGAACATACCGATCTCTCTCATTTTGAGAAATAAAAATGCAAGCAGAGATACACTACAAATAAATGTTTTTGTAGAATAGATGTTGCTGAAACCTACAGTATACCTAGCAGAATAAACATGAATTATGTTTACTCTATTTAAAATATGTGTGTTTTGTATGTGTATATGGTTATTATTATGGATAGAATAGGCAGTAATGCCTATATTACGTTACCTAGGCAACACGTAGAACAACTGTTAATCAGCACTACATTCAAACAAGAATATTACTTCTTTATTCTTAACATTCAAATTATAGTCTACCGATAAATCTCATGTAGTTTAAAGGTCTATTTATTATAAGGCGAGCGCACAATTATATCGGTTTCTTGTACATTTTCTTTCGAATTCCGCGCTCCTTCTAAATTCTACAGTACACCTCTGCAAACGATTCATCCGTAGACTATACTTAAATTCAAATTATATCTATGATCATTTAGTAATATCACTTTTTTAAGAGAGTTGATCACCATAGAGTTTATTTTATATGTTGGAAGTGTACTCTTTTAATTAGTTCTTAGAAACTTGTTTATTTTCTATAAATCCGGTTTGCTTCAGGGTCAATGTTAAATTCTGCCAAAGTAGCCGTCTACGGTAAGGCTAGTCAACCCGTGGCGGAACCATCAACCACCCGCAAGATCGGCACCGTACCCGGCCCACCCAAGAAGATAGCCGCCTTTATTGGGGCCTCCACATGTATAGATTATCCATATTTTCCCTTTTCAATACCAGTTGACTATGTACTTGTGCACAGGACCGATGATCTCAGTAAACAATATCACAGAACTTTATTTGAAAAAGTAAGTGAATAATAATATACAAAAACGTCTAAGTCAAGATGAAACCATATAATTATTCGCTCAATAATTTTCAATATTTCATGAACCGTAGTGTATTTATTCTTGCTTAAATAAGTTAAAAACAAAAATAATTAGCATACTAACATATAGGCATATACTTAGGCGATGCTACAGGATAGTAGCAGAATTTTTAAAAAGAAATAATCTTAGAATATGAGAATAGAATCATAGTTGTTCTACTTAATATGAAACAGCAGTTAATATACTATATAGCAATTCTTTATAGCTATTGTATAGTCTCATTCGAGAGTAATAATGGAGTGTTAAAAAAAGAATCTCATTGAAAATGGCTCTGAAAGTATTTGAAAACCGAAAAGATACAGAAAATGTCCTTAAAATACGCAAGTAACACTTCATTATTCATCTTGAATCACACTATAGACTATATTTAAAAGTAAATTAGCATTTAATTCCTATTTACAGGCATGTCGGAGTGAAGGTCTTGTTGTTAATCATTCATATTCGGGTCCTATCTGTTTTACTTTAATAAGTACACCTTTTCATAGACTTTGCAGAGAAGCTGAAAAAACACAGATATCATTTCCACTTAAAGATGTAAGCACTATATGCAATAACAATACTTATTTTGTGCGCACAATTCTTTATTAGTTTTAATAGACCCGAAAAGTTAATTCAATTAATTTAAATATTGCAAAATAGAACGGTTTTTAAGGTAATTAAATTGCAAATAGGTTTAGATAAATCTACCGATTATATTTCAGTGTCCTATAAACCCTACTTCTCCCACATGTTGTGTTACATTATCTAAGATTTTTGTCACGGATGATACCGGTGTGTTTTGCGCCCTACCGTACACTTGACTTCCTTTCGCGGTATGCACCAATATCCCGGACGGGCGGGGCGGGAAGCCTTGACGCAGAGTCAAATTAACCCCGGGGCGCCATTGCTAGCGCCCGTGGGCTTTGGCACGGACGATAAGTTACAATAAGTTCCAGTAAAATTAGCGGTTTCTTCATAAAGAAAGTTCAAACCGGGAATAACAAACATTTTAGGTAAGTGATCTCAGCTCTTATCTTTGTATTGCTTTTATAAATTTTTTTCTCCTATTTACGTTTGACTAATTTTTCTATATCATAATATTCATATTTTAAGAAAAACTATTTGCAGCGGTTAATTCTGTCGCTCTTTTGTTGAAGCAGTAATATAACATTTTTATTAGTAATCTCTTTCTGTAATAGGAAAATAACCTGCTATGGGTAAATTCAATACAAAAATAAATAAAAATAAACAGCTTAAATTTAGAAAAAAAATGCAAAAACATATCTGAATGTAATTTGAGTGCATATCGCGCATCCTATGCTCCCCTGCGCCCGGGATATTGGTGCATACGGTTATGTTGTTAAAGAGCCAAAGCATGTTCTTTAGAAGAAATATGGTAATAACAAATATTTAATATACATTTGTTATAATACTCATCCTGTATATCATAAATATGAAAATACCCTATCAAATAGAAAGAAGGGCTTTTGACTATACTTAATAAAACTCTAACTTATATTTTCAGTCAAATACATCAGTTGTCCATTTCAACGTAAATTCTCTCACTTATTTCTTAACTTTCACAATGAGAAAATATTTTTCTCAACATGTCAGAGAGATTTTCTCACCAATCAGGTAAACTATTCACGCAATCAGCAACAGTTAGAATATTTCGAACATTTAGAAAAGGTGTTTCTTTTTTAAAGATAAAGCTTAATTCAGAAATAATACTATAGTCTACGGACAAATCTCATGTAGATTAAAGGTCTATTTATTATAAGGCGAGCGCACAATTATATCGGTTTCTTGTACATTTTCTTCCGATTTCCGCGATCCTTCTAAATTCTACAGTACACCTCTGCAAACGATTTATCCGTCGACTATATACTTTATAGTACCTATATCTAACTTAGATTTTGGCACAAATTGATATTTCCTTCCACATGGAAACAGTAACTGCAGAATGCACAGAGACGAACGAGAAGAATGCCGCTAAAACACCTATTGTTATAGGTTAGTAGCGCTAGTAAACACCGCAACGTAACCGCCGTTGCGTATCTATTGTTATACGTGTTAACGGTCTCAAAACCTGTTGCTGTGTATTGGTAACTATATGAGAAGCATTCATTAACATGGTATATCGAAATTAGAAACATAAATTAGCAAAATCACGAAAAAAGAAACACATTACTCAAAACGTTAATTTTTTTTTCGTTTATTTGCTCAAGTAAGATGATTTGTTAAGATTCTGCGCTCCAGCGCAAAGGTCTTGAGTATTTATTGATGGAAGAGTCTTATGAAGACGGTTTCATCTTGCACGATCCTTCTGAAGTGGAACCGTACTTTCGCCAAATGAGGGAGCGTAGTATAAGTACCTTTATTGATATGATGACAGATATAGAAGATGATCCCAGACAAGAATTAGACAATAAATGGTGCAGGTGCGTCAGTTCTTTAAAGATATATTATTGTGTAAACAAGTATTAGTTAGTTATATAGCAAGTGAACAGTTATTTATAATCCTCTGCTTGAACCTTGCCGATAATTTGTTTTAGATGGTATAAAACACAACCAATGAATGCAATTCGTGAATATTTCGGAGAACAGATAGCTTTTTACTTTGCTTGGCAGGGTACTTGTATAACGCTTTTATGGCCCGCTGCAATAGTTGGCGTTGCCGTATTTGCTTTTGGAATGATCAACAGGTAGGGGAATGATAATTATCTTAGTAAACGCAGTTAGGTTTAAGGGCAGAGCAGACACAAGGTCGTAGTATAGAAACGCCCGGGTGGGTGCCCGGGCAGTTTTTAACCTTCCCGGGCAACAATTCTCAACTGCTCGGGCCGCCTAAAACTGCCCGGGCACCCTCCCGGTCGTTTCTCTACTAAGGCCACTGGCTGCCCATTTAGTTTTTTTTTTGTTACAAAAGTACCCATTCTTTTTAATAATAATTCCGACGTTGATGAAGAATATTTTAAAAAGTTCATAAATTATAGCTGTATATATTTACAATGTTGATGTTCTATTAATATTTCCAGCATAAATACCTCACCTGTATCTTTCACCAATTGTACACAATCACATGTGGATAAATTTGGAAAATGTCCTTTAACAGATTCGGCATCTTTGTTTTTCTCAACGTTATCTACATGGTTTATAAACGCATTTGATAATGTACTTAATCCTTTTTATGCAGTATTTATGTCTATTTGGGGTAGGTATAGTCTGTAACAAGAAAAAGGCTGCAAGGTGCGGTGTTAAATCAGGGCTTTCGCAATTACGTATTTTATGCAGTATTTATGTCTATTTGGGGTAGGTATTGTAAGTAGATAAGTAAAAGAAAGAGGGTTCTATTGTATTCACTATCTAAATTATATGTCTACAAAGTCAAAACAGTCTCACATTTAGCCACGTGGCTTCAATTATCACCGACTAACGCGAACTAGTATTTTTAAAAAGTATTTTATTTCCTGTATCACTCGTATCACACAACAATAGTAGATATCTTCGAGACAGGGCTTCGGCCATTCATTCCGGGATTTTCTGAGCAAAGACGGCTCCTTTCTAACATTCAGTCATCGGGTGCCTTCTGCAACTACGGGGAGTCGTACCCACTGCCTCTAATTCTTACGGATTCAGAGACCGCTGCTCTAACCACTAGGTTAAAGCAGCCGCTAACTAGTGCACAGCCATAACTTTTTTATGTAAAAGAATCTTCACATAGTGAATATAACTATTCAGGTTCACTATTTTTTCAAATTTGGCGCCGCAACAACTCTGTGCTTTCATATGAATGGGATACTGACGATCTTCATGAAGTTGAACCAGACCGTCCTCAATATAGAGGAACTCGTCTAAGAGAGGTATATACAATGTTTATAAGTGTTTTATTTATTAGAAATATTCATTATATCACATTGGCTAACATCCTATTTCAAGGACCCGATAACTGGGGAGGCGGAATGGTTAACTCCACAACTTGCCAGATTTTGCAAGGTGCGTTTAAGTTTGAAAATCCTACATAAAATAAAAACTACTATTATTTAGAAAAACGCTATTTCCACTCAATTTTAATGTATAAATTAATAGAGTTGTTCATAATGAGTTGAGATATCAAGACCAAATATTTTACGACTATTTTGAGCGGAGTTGGGGTTCTCTATATCTCGCGAAATACAGGCAAAATTGAAATTCTAAAAACATTTCTATCATTATTCGGACTGAAAATCATGAAACTCGAGTGTAACCATCAAAGTTTCGAGTATGTCTACTTTCGTTTCGTACTAATTTTAACGAAAGTGAGCTAGTAACCCAAATCTATAGAACCAGCTAAACTAAAAATGCAATTTCTCGTAAAATCTTTCATTCTCCCTCAATTTGTTTGTTATTTATATCATTTTTCTTTTCTTTTTATGCTGCTCATTTAAAAACAATAAAATTTGAGTTAAATTGTTGGGTGTACCGTGCCTTTAAGAGTAACCTCTTACCAAGATTTGGATTGATTTTTCTTTGACAAACATTTGCAGCTTAAATAAAGTATTTAGATGTTCCTATCTTCTTTGGTTGTTCTATTCTTTATGTTTTTAGTATTAATATCTGTTATTTGCGTATCACTTTACAAGTTGTGGGTAATTGATAAAAATGATTGCCGTACAGAGGTTTGTAAAAGAACATCCTTTATAAAGTTTAGTCTTTAGTTAACCCTTGAATGTAGTATGCTTTCATCCTATTTACCTTCATTTTTAAATACAATCTCAACAATGCTTCTTGGATGGATCTATGGTAATATTGTTGAAAAACTGAACGATTGGGGTAAGCCTTGTCTAATCTTTATTCATGGTATTCTTCCAATATATAACAAAATAATTTGCTTAGAAAATCATCGTACTAATACTGACTACAGCAAATCACTCATTATCAAATTATTTGCTTTCCAAATTGTAAACAACTACACTTCACTTTTTTATGTTGCCTTTATCCGCCCGGAAGGAAACGTAAGTGTTTGTTCAGTTTAGGCTAATTTATAGTAGAGTTAAATTGAAATTAAAAACTTGAAATAAACTTGAAGAACCCGAAATTTTCGAGTTACTTGAAAACTTGAAAACTTCTAACTAAAGAGGAGCAGCCAAATTTTCAAAATTGACCTTTTTTGATTCTTCGATTCCATGTGAAAGAGAAGAGTTCAAATTAGACGAATATATTACTTTTATCAAAAAAAGTTTACGAAAAAGGGATGAAATCATCATTGATACATGATTATTTTTGGCATAGAAATTTACAAATTTGAAGACGTAGAATTAGCACCGAAAACTTTAAATGAAAAAGCAAATAAGATATATATGTACTTTTTTGTAATATCTACTTCTTCTAAATAAACGGAGAGAAGTTTTCTCAAAAAGCAAGAAGAACACCAGCGAACTAATTAAAAGTTATATAAATGAATAGAGCGTATAAAAAGAACTATATGAGATTTGTCAGTAGTCTATAATACTTTCTGGGCTGAAATATGAAAACTGAATATTTTTAAATTGCTTTTGAGCAAACTTATGGCCTTTTGAAAAGTCTGCCACTCTTCCTTTGTTTAGGTTGTCAGTAGGCGGAGATTTGATTGTGATTTTTGAGGTAATAACTAGAACTCCGCCCCCATAGCCATGTCGCAAATGGCAAAATTAAGTAAATTTTAATAACTAAAAACTTTTTTTTCCATTGTTTTGTGTGAAAACCTATATTTAAAAAAATGGAAAACATCAAATTTGTACGTTTAACATGGTTTTCTACAAATTTGGGTGAAAACCATCTACAGTAACCCAAATCTGAAGACCTAAATTCAAAATAATGTCAAAACGTTAGTTTTTCTTCAATTTTTCCAATATATACATTACTTTGAATAGCTTTTCAACCTAATTCAGAAAACATGAGAAACAAGGAAATAAATTTTTGATGGTACCTTGCCTTTAAAAGACACTAAAAGTATCGAAATGCTTCAAAAAGTGTTTTATTAAGAAAATAAGGTGATACTTTGAAAAAAATACCTAACAAACAGAAAGTTTTATGCTTAAAAACTTGAAAACCTTAAAATTGCGAGTAACTTGAAAGCACCGCTCCGATAATTTTCGGCCAGACGCGGCTGGCCGCGACTGAATTTTTGATAAACCCCGGCTGGCCCCGACCAGCTGCAAAAGTAGATTTAGAAAAGATAATTAGAAAATGTTTGTGAAATGAATATTGTTTATCGAGAACTAGATCATTTTTCTAGGCGACGATGCTGGAATGAGTAACGAACGTGTTCATAAACAAACTAAAACGATCCATATGTCACTAATAATAAATGTTTAAAATAAAATATAAGTTTTCTAACTGGTCTTAGAAGACTCCGGCTAGCCCCCGACAGACGAAATTTTGAAAAGTGCCGGTCAGTCGCCGGCTGACCGCTGCTGGCGGGTCGGAGCCGTACTAGAAAGCAACTTGAATATTGAAACAACCCTAGTAATACCATATTGCCCTTGCTTTTAGTCTTTTTAAGATCAGGGTACTATTAGTTCTTATTTACATTGATGTTTATATGTAACACTTTTAGGGTTTTCAATCAAATGGTTTATTTGGTCTTGGATCTGCATATAAGGATATTTGTGTTGAGGGAACATGTGGTTCTCTTCTTGCTCTACAGTTACTATCACATGTTATCATAAAACCAATACCTAAATTTACAAAAGATATCATATTGCCGTAGGGCGCGCTTATTATGAAAAACAATCGTCTATTTAGATTTATTTACAAGATGTACCGTATTTCTAAATGGAGAAATCGTAATGAGCAGTCATTGGAAGAAATAATGAAAGAATCTGATGAAACAGACGTTCTTGTTAGAGAATGGCTAAAACCAAGTCCTGGTGATTTTACACTATGGGAGTTTAATGAAAAAATAGTACTGTTTGGGACGACTATGGTATCTTATGCTATCTCCATTCTTATTAATTTATACTCAGATGTTTGCTGCTTTGTTTCCACTGGCACCACTCATAACAATGATTATCGGAGTAGCTGATCTGAGGATTGATGCGCATCGTCTTTTGTGGTTTAATAGGAGGCCGCTACCTGTTCCTGCTAGTGGTATGATTTAGACCATCCAATCTGGGCCCGGCCCGCCGACTTTTTTCAGGGCCCGGCCCTGCTGGAGGGTCTGGTATGATTAGTAGTGTCTTGTATTTTCTTTCACTCCTCGTTTTTCCAATTAATATATTGTTCGGTTAAAAAAATGGAAGTTGTCCATATTTGTAGGAGTGCGAAGCGGTTTTCAATAAAATTTGTTTTCCACTACACTTTTGAAATAATATTATTTTTAGGAATCGGTATATGGCTACCAATACAGGAATTTCTCACTTACGCAGCTGTTATTACAAATGCTTTTATAAGTAAGTTATAATAAAATAAAGGATTACAAAATCTATTTTACAGTAGCCTTTACATCTGACTTTTGTGTTACCTTTTTTGACAGCAAGTACTGTGATATCAAGAATCGTCTAGTTATGGTTATATTTTTTCAGGTAATTAAATGGTTTCTAAAATCGAATAGTGTATTATAATTTTTAGAATGCTGTATTTTGTTTAAAGTATGTGATACAAAGCGTTATTCCGACGGTTCCTGCTTCGATAAAGGTGGCACAGAGAAGGGTTGGTCTATTACCTTTAAAAGCATGATACACTCATTGCCTCTCATTTTTAAAATCTTATTCCATAGAGATAGTCATTTTCAGTTGAACTATGGAAACCGATTTTTTAAAATTGATTTTGAGCAAAGTTATCAAATTCCGAACATTCTGTCACCCTGCGCTTTGGCCAGTCTGGGAGCAGTGGTTTGGACAAAGAAGGGTCACAGTCCCGGCCACAGTACCCTGTGGTCAATTGCAAAACTCTTCAACTAGAAGCAATTTCCTGAAACTAAAAACGTTTCTATCGTTTTCTTCGGTGATAATGTGGTGGGGGCTACAGTAACCCAACATAGGTGGGCCAAAGAAAACCATCTAAAATCTTTCATTTTCTTCGTTTTTTTCTGTAATTTACAGTACTTTTCAAGCAGAATAACATGGAATAATAAGAATTGAAAAAAATTTTGAGACTACCGTTCCATTAACTAAAGATGCTCTCAAAACTACAAGAAAACAGCATTATTTTCAGAGACGCTACATTTTGTCTCACATTGTGGAAAAGGGTGATGTTCCTTACAAGTTAAAAATAAAGTGAGTTCAATTAGACCTTTATCCCCAAATGGTGAATTTTAGAATACGAACGAGGAAAGCAAAGCTAGCATGGATAACATCTCGTGCACGAGGAAAGGAAAATTCGCTAGATAAAAACGTCCAGCCGCCTCAATTACCTACGGCTTAATAGTCTTTTTCATTAATTTGTGAACTTGTAAGGAATTGTCTCTGCGAAAATTAATCATATTTTGTAAATTTTACTTTAGAACATATTTAATGAAGATTGCATGTCCCTAAAAATGTTATTAAATATATTTTTCTATTTCCGAAGCGGCCCACAGCCAGTTGAAATAGTTATTCTCGTACATTTAAGAAAAAGGCCAACGACTCTTGAAACGAAAAGCCAGCTGAACAATTTTAGATGGTCCCACAACGACAACCTGCACAACTTACTGTTAGCACTTTTGTATACTTTATTTACGAAAATATTTGCAATTTTTTAGAAATGGCCATTTTAGGGAATAGTTACTGTACTGTATGCAGGTTTTGGCACTGTGCTTAAATGGTTAATTCGACTCGCTGTGGGCCCTTTCCGAAATTCGTTCACAAAATATAGAAATCAACAGTAAAAAATTAACTTTTTAATTCATAAAATATGGAGGGTACCTACCGAATATTGAACATTTTAGGAGAACAAATAGCATCAGTAATTAGGGAAATGTCTTTTATATAAGTCAAACTTCAGAAACTCGAGAACAATTTTAAAATGAGAACACTGCCGTTTAATACCATTGTCGCCTATAGGCGAATTGTGCCCCCCACATTAATTGGCAGGCAGGCGCTGTGTTGTTTAATATTTTGCGAAGCAGAACTATTCACACTGTGTTTTATGGAGCTCTAATAAAACAAAACAGGCGAAAATAGAACTAGTTTGAACATAAAATTATGCAGAAATTGTTCAGTTTTGGCCAGTCTGTTTTGTAACAGTTCCTTTCTTATTATTAATAAAAAAATTCATTTCACAAGCAATTTAGTCATTCATTATATATATATATGTATATGTCGCTTGTTCTCTCTTTTCATGCATGTATAATCTTAGTTCTCTAAGGAGAGACTCTTCGAATGGGGTTTCCATTCTTTCTTCGTAGCAATGGGAAGATACTTCACGCCAAGGTTACAACGATGGATGCCGATCTTGAAAAAATAGTTATTGAGGTAATAAACTAAAATATAGCTGATAATATTCCTGTATCTAGCCCTTGTGCACTGGAAGGCAACTTTTTGATGCTGTTTGCCGTATTATCGGATTGCGAGAAGTTTGGTTCTTTGGATTACAGTTTACAAACAAAAAAGGAATTCCCTGTTGGTTGCAAATGGATAAAGAAGTATATTTTATTCAAAACAAAATAATTAAAAATTGTTAAGATAAGAAAGCAGGAAGTCCCCAAAGCAGATGACGGAACCTACTATTTTCTGTTTCTGGTTAAATTCTTTCCAGAGGATGTTGAAGAGGAGCTTATACAGGTTACACTTTTTAAAACTGCATCTAATTGTTTTCCTTGCAGGATTTGACCCGGCATTTATTTTTTGTACAAATAAAGCAATCTATCTTGTCAATGCAGTTATATTGCTCACCTGAAGCATCAGTGTTGTTAGCGAGCTTTGCTGTACAGGCAATTGTACGTTACGATTATTTTTAAATCATCGGATTAATGTGGTATTCAGCATGGAGATTGCACCGAAGACGGAAGTAGCTTAGATCTGGAACGTCTTCTTCCGGCCAGTGTTATAGACCAATATGATATGAGCACGGACATGTGGAGAGAAAGAATAAAACGGTGGTGGTTGAACAACAACGGTTTATCAAGGTCTTAATAAAAAGATGAAGTTCATATAATATTTATTTCTTCAGAGAAGATGCTGAAATGGAGTATCTAAGAGTTGCACAAGATCTAGAAATGTATGGGGTTCTGTTTTATCCTATTTGCGTAAGTTGCCAATAGTGGAAAACATTCGTACAAATTTTCAGAACGCTAAAGAAACCGACTTGCATCTGGGCATTTCGGCGCAGGGATTAGGAATTTATAAAGGAAGTAATCGTATCACACCGAGACCATTTTTTTCATGGAGTGAAATCAAGAATATATCGTTTAGTCATAAAAAAGTAAGTTTGACATGTCTTTTATCCTGAACAAACGCCAATCGGGAAGTTGTGTTCGGTTTACCTATAAGTAATACAGTACTCGATAATTCAGTTCAAATTGCATAAAGTTATCTATTTAGTTTCTTATGAAAACCATGGATAATTCAACGATTTCATTTCGAGCACAAGATTCTTCAATTAATCCTTCAATTCTGGACCTATGCATAGGGACACACAATCTTTATTTGCGTAGAAGAAAACCGGATACGTTGGAGGTAACTGTTTATATAGTTAATCATGTTTGCTTTGGTTTCTTCCGATCTTAACCAACACTGAGTTACAAACAAATCAATAAGGCATTGGATCGTATTTTTAACAGAACTCCACTTGTTTCTGAAGGCGTTGTGAAAATCCAATATTACTTTAAAATCAACATTTTCAGGTCCAACAAATGAAAGCGCAGGCGAAAGAAGAACGTTCGCGTCGGCAAATGGAGGCTGCTCGCTTGTCTAGAGAACGTGACGATAGAATACAGGCGGAAAACGAAAGAAACCAATTAAGGGTAGAGGTAGAAAGAATGACAGAACAGTTAGCACAAGCAAAGGTACTCGCTCTCCCAGATAATCTTATTCTACTTCATCAGGAGACTATAAGAAAAACTGAAGAAACTGCAGAACAACTTGCTGAAAAGGCTCGCGAATGTGAACAACAAACCCTATCCTTGACGAAAAAAGCCAGTGATGCCGAGGCTGAGTGTCATCGTCTAAAAGTAAATCAAATAAAGGTATGAAATTATGCAATCATGATCTATCCGACTTATTATTCCCTACAGTCAGAAGAAACAATGATGATGATGGAAAGAAAAGCCCGAGAAGCTGAATTATACGCACAGCGGATATCGATGTCACTAGCCGATGTGAATGGAGAAAATCGACAAAATTTCGGCGGCAGTGGCTTTGGACTGTTTAACGCGGTAGACCCAAGGGTACATTCTTCTTCATCTGTTTACCAGTGACATATTTTTCAGATGTGGCCGATGACAAGTGGTCCTCTTCATAATTCAATATCCCACCAAAAGCTCTCGACTTCTGCAGAGGAAGAACTGAGACCTCACTCTGTTAGCCAAAGTCATATGTACATGTACACTAGCCCTTCTGCGGTTAGAATACCTCAATAATATTCACATTCATTTATTTAGTTTTCTAATATGCCACCCCCTGACCCACCGATGAATCAACTCAAAGAGTTAAATAACATCCGAACTGAAGTAGAAAAATCTAGGTTAGAAAGAAAGAAAACAATATCAATACAGTTAAGAAGTTTATTTAGATTGGACTTCCAAGAGCGATCGCGACAATTTAAGGAACGATTGAACGATTTCCGAAATGAAATTGAAAGTATGAAACGGGACGACCGACAAACTGAAAATGATCTACAACATGCTAGAAACGTGCAAAACGGTCTGGACAAGAATAGCACGCTACGAATAGTAAGTTAAGATAAATAGGAAATATAATATAAGTGAGAGTGTGGTATATCATTTGTTCTCTTCTAGTCAAAAAGTACAAGTTCTCTTGAATCGTTCTTATACGAAGTGTTGTACTGATAAGGTAAGTCTGCAATACAATGATATAATTACCGTCTGGTTGCATGTATTTGAATTCATCTAACTCTCATGGATTGTTGCGTCTAAACTTAATGTTCTAATAGAGTTGCTGTTCCGTGAGAGAAGTATCTTTCAGGAGCGCGTCTAAACACTTTTTCATGAAGCCGCTTTGAGAAAGGGAAGAACGGACTCAAAATATAATCCTATACCTTGGATTTTTAAAAATTAGATCCGAAACCTACACACGGATGTACCGGGCCGGCCTGCCTATCAAAATTTTCTCGGCCCGGGTCGTTAGGGACGCCACTTTTCAAATGTTTTCAGGTGTTTAAAAAAAATGTCCAAAAAAGTTAAATGCATTAACACACCATGTTGAATAGTCATTTTCGTCCGGTAAACAAAATGGCATTGACTCTTACCACGAAAACTCGATCATATAATTTTAAGTACATTTTTTTGGGATTTGGGCATGATTACTGTATTTTTGGCACACTTTCGGCCCAATATCTAGGTTGTCAAGTTTGATCACCTTTGTTGATGACGTCGTATGTGGGGTCGGCAGTTGACGGCCCGACTTTCTTAAATTTCCCAGTAAATATCTGACGTAGTTTTACCATCCCCACCCCGAATCTCCAATAAGTTTTAACGTCTTAGACAGATATGCGCCTATTTTTATACTTGTCATTGTTTCTTCCATATTGCTTATTCCGTCCGATACTCCCAGTTTATTTACTTAGACGCAGCAATGTCTGTAATTAGTCATCATTAGCAATCGTCAAGAATTATGTTCTTTGGCGAAGTGTCGCGGAAAACATTTTTCTAGTCTTAAGAAACATTCATTGCCTAGAAATATATCCCAATGCAACTCTTAGTTGAACATTTTCAAGCTGGGAAGTTAAGAAGGTTAAACTACGTTTGGTTTTGGTATGAGGGAAAAGGCCATATACATTTTTAAGTACGTGTCTTTATTACTGCTAAAAAAGCGGCATTTCTTTGCAGCACGGTACTGCGAGACTGGTCCGTGACCCTGGCCTGGGAGAGATAGGCAAGCACCGGTGGCTTGTCTGTAATATCATGAACAGTAGTAATTCATTAAAGCACGGTACATCCAGAATTGACTTGCCTATTTTTATGCTTTTTTTGACAGAGACAGAGCTATGTATTCCGGGCC
Source organism: Phasmarhabditis papillosa (assembly GCA_034691345.1). Taxonomy (NCBI): domain Eukaryota; kingdom Metazoa; phylum Nematoda; class Chromadorea; order Rhabditida; family Rhabditidae; genus Pellioditis; species Pellioditis papillosa. The sequence continues at coordinate 13,895 of JAQGAV010000082.1, read as the reverse complement.
GAAATATGAAAATCAAATTTTTTTACGATGATACAATGCAAAAAAAAAGTTGCTTGAAAAGTTACTAAACATAATATAAATAACAAAAAAAAATGAGCAAAAATGAACGACTTTATGATTAATTGAACTTTTGGTGTTTCTGATTGCAGTTTGGACGAGTACTGTAGGATTATTAGGAAGTAATATGTTAGAAACTGCATTAAATTAACGAGTTTCGATAAATTCTTCGCGAAACACGGGGTTTTCACCCAAAAAAATGGTAGAAATGTTTTTAGTTTTTAAATTTTGGTTCAATTTGACGAGTTAAACAAGTTTTATAAAGTTATGCAATTGCCGCATGCTAACCAAAACTCCGCCCACTGACAACCTATGCCCAGGGTAGCAGCATTTTTTAAATGCCCATAACTTCGCTCAAAATGATCGGAACAAAATTTGATCTTCATATTTTGACTCAGAATACATAGCTCTATCAAAAAAAAGCATAAAAATTGGCAAGTCAATTTTGGGATTAAAAAATGCTGCCACCCTGCATTTAGGTTGTCAGTGGGCGGGAATCTGGTTAGCATACGGCAATTGAATAAATTTATGAAACTTGTATAACTCTCAAAATTTAAAAACTAAAAACATTTCTACCATTATTTTGGGTGAAACCCAAGTGTGCCGCGAAGAATGTAGTTAACAATTTGTACTTATCGGGGACAGTTCTTTCTATAAAGACTGTGTAGAGTCGTATCGCTCGGCTCACATTACGGAACAGTATATTCTAAAAAAGAGTTTTTTTTAATTAATAGCTCTATCTATTTAAACATTAAAATATAGACGAAATTTTTGAGTAGACCGTGTGTCTTTAAGCAATTTATTGAACGACATACAACATCGAATTAACTGACTTCAAATATTTTTTTCTAAAAATTTCTTGAAACCGAGTTCTGTGCGATATTAAATTTTGCCTGACTCCGCTATGGTTTTCAGCAAATTTTGGAATACCTGAAATACAATAACCCGAGATAGCGATGTCCAAGATTCAAAATGCTGTAAAATTGTTCGTTTTTCTTCAAATTTGTTGAAATATATATGGTAGTACTGAAGCAGGCGGCTCGGTCGTGTCCACGGATCAGTGGGCATGGCTTACAAAAGCCTCACCCACTGCTGCGCCGGCTTTTCGGCGAAACGAGAATTTTCGAATTCAACCAATGGCTTTTTTACCATACTTTGGGTGCCTAAGCCTATTTTTTATAAAGACTTAAATCATTTAAGTGAAGTATAACACATATTTAACTAGATAGGCTGTCAACTGGAGAAAATTTAAAAAGTCAACTGGAGAACAATTTGAGACATCTGGAGAACAAGTGAACCCCCACTTCTTAATTTATTGTATGTATACCATTTCGATCTAATCGATATGCTTGCCAACGTATCGCATGCTCGTATTGCTCTTTATAACATATACAACAATATCTTGTTTGTGGTAGACATAATCGGTAGTCATTTCTTTCTCTATACACATTTTACTAAAAGAGTAAACTAATGATTCTAATAAAAGAACAAATAAATAATAGTCTATTACATCCAAAATGTTATACACAGTTATTAAAAGTTACGAAGAAGTTAACAGTTATGGGCATTAAAAAAATGCTGCCACCCTGCGCATTGGATGTCAGTTTGCGGAGCTTTGGTTAGCATGCGGCAATTGTATAAATTTATAAGACTTCTATAACTTGTCAAATTGAACCAAAATTGAAAAAGTAAAAGCATTTCTACCTTTATTTTGGGTGAAAACCACGTGCATCGCGAAGAATTTGTCGAAACTCGTTAATTTCATGTAGTTTCTATTTAATTAGTTCCAAATCATCCTACAGTACCCCTCCAAGGTGCAACCAGAAACACCAAAAGTTCAATCAGCAATAAAGTCGTTTATTTTTGGTCAATTTTTTGTTATTTATATCATGTTTAATAACTTTTCGAGCAGATTAATCTTACATAATAAAATTTGAAATGATTTTTTGAGTATACCGTGCCTTTAAAGATTTCTGTTTAATTGTTTTTTTTTCATCTTCATATTTCATTACCAGGAGTTCTAAGTAGTCTGGTAAAATTCTGCGTAAAAACTATTCACTATTGGCACCCACCATAATTCGCACTAAAAAAGTACCGCACATGTATTTGGGTCAGAGCTGGGTCTTGGTCTTGGGCCCGGCCCAGCCTACTTTTTTGCATCTGGGCCGGGGTAGGCCGGTTTTCAAGGCTTTTTCTGCAAGATCCTGTTTTTTCAGGAATTAATAAGCAAATTTTGGATATCATTGAAAAATCATTGAAAAATACAAGGAACTCAATGAAAAATAACAAAACATAATGGTTCGGGGTGGATTCAAAACCGCGACCTCTCGCTCCATAGTAAAGGTTCATCATTTACCTTATTGACTACAGGCGGCTGACTGCCCGGCCTATGACGTCCCGGCGCGGCCCTGACCGTCCCAAAATTTGGAACCCAGGTCGGGCCGGGCCGGCCGGTTTAACAGCTCTGACAATATCTATGCGGCTAAAATAATACTGGGCCTTCTTAAACTGGGTGACAAGGGTGAAGTTCTCCCTAATAGTTAGTTATGCGTCTCCTCTCTGGTCGACCGGATAGCTTTCCGGTATTTGCAGGTATCCAGTGAGAAGCCGCAGGTATCTGGCGGATACCTGAACTTCCCGCTTGTATTTGTAGGTATCCGCTGGGTTACCAGCCGTTACAGCGTGATGTAGTGTGCAAACTAATCAAATACAATAATTGTTATTGTCAACCTGTGAACATAATGATAATAAAAAGCTACTTGAAAATTTGTGCAGGACTAATTATGTCTTAAAACACTGGTGTGTTGTTGTTATAGTTGTCCACTTCAGTCAAAACTTTATTTTTAGAGTATGCGAGGCACACCCCAACAGCGAGGCGAAGTTTTTAATGGATTGTGATTTTATTTGCCCGGTTATTTTTTAAACATGTTTTGTGATGTTTGCTGCTTTTACCTAATTTGTTTGTACATTCTTCTGTTCATAATCTGTGATAGGTTTTTGCCTTACGTCTGTTAGCCTTATCAAATGCATACGAGTTTTCGTTAACTAGCTCAACTTTACACATTGAGTTATTTCTTTCAATATATATGTATATCCTGATAAAGTTTGTTTTTATTGCTTTTCCTTACCTATTACTATTGTTGATTGGTTAGTCTCCTTTCCCTATTTCTTCGATAAAGAACACAGGTTCATACATATTATGTGCTATTTAGTAGTTACAGATGCCAGCTGGTACAAAAAGAACATCTCAGGGGCCCGCCGATTCAGTCGAAGCAAAAAAGATTAATGCAGAAAATATCACCGTCGATGTCTGATATTTCGGCGATATTTCAGTAATTCTATCATTTTAGCAATTTTACGAGATAGAAAACAAGGAAGCCATGAGAATCGATCATGTTGCTTATCAGGAACAATTTTCTAACGAAGCCGAACTGTTGAAAGAATATCTATTAAAAATAGCAAATGGAGAATCAAAAGAGGTACATGACTGATGTAGTTAACATGTTTAGCTGTTACAGGCCGTTCCTTCCTCAACGTTTCTTAATATAGCTAAGATGCGGAGAACTAGTAGATTAGCTAATTATGCTATATCTCTAATCAAAAAGGAAAACTGTGCTGCCCTGGAACAGGTATTTTGTAATATGTGATAGGCTGATACGAATTTATAGGTTGAAGCCACATATTTGCAACTGCAAAATGCGAAAAGTGAAATACAACATCTAAGAAAAGAAGTAGAACGATGTTTGCAATTTAGGTTATTCACGTGGTATATGGTCATACAGTTGCCTTCTTTAGGTCTGCCGATGAAACAATCGAACTAGTTCCCGAAGAAGAATTTTACAAAATGGCACCTGCAGCTATTTCTAAACCAGACGTTACTAAAAATGACGATCACGAGAGACGATTGGCTCAGCTAAATTGGGAACTGCAGCAACGAAAAGAGTATGATTTGTTTTACTTCGTGTTTTCACGCTCTCCAACTTTTTCAGACTTGTTGGGACTTTGACAGAGCAGGAAGCAAGAAAATCACTTCTTATTAGTGATATTAATGGAAAGGAACAACGTCTGAAGAGTTTGAAGCCTAAAATAAGTGCCCTGATAAAAGTAATATCATTTTCATTGGCATCAAATGTAGTTTATTTCTTATAGTCTGCAAAACCTGTACAAGATGTTCTTGGTGTTCGATATACATTTGCCAGATCCACAGGACAGAGAGATTTGTTTCCTCTACTACCCCATGAATTGTGCGTACTGTATGTTCAAGCAGAAGCTTATAAGGAAATTATGGACGGTACGACTTGGCTCTTCGACACTTTTTGAGTATGTTTTAGATGACACTGTACATGTTGTCATTTGTGGAACCTCCGAAGAAGCAGATAAATGGAACAGAGAACAAATTGAAGCAGACGACGACAGCGAGGATGAAAAAGAAGACAAAGGTAATAAATATTGTCGCCCTTCACGATTTAATTTAATACAGTAATACATTTCAGTGGAGTCAGATGATCGCCGAGTGCGTACTGTCAGCAGTTGTTTGGAGACGCAAAAATCTCGATTACTATCTCCTCATCCAATCTCAATTTGTATAAAGATCGATTGTCGTGGTTTGAGAAATCGTCGAAAATGTAGGAAGTCACTTTATTTTTAGACGATGTCAAGGTTTATTTGCAACTGAAGTTTGTTCCCTGCCTGGCCTCTACATTTTTGCAGTTCGAAGTGAAAGGCGATCTACCTCAATATGGGTAAGACTTTTGGTGGTATTGTGTCAATCTTTCTTGCAGCAACGTTTGTTGTGTTAATTCGTTGTTCGAGGATCTATATCTAGGCGATGACGGCTCGGAGATACCCGATCCAGTTGGCGAGGCAAAGTTGAATCATCTAAAGTATAATCCATATCATTTTTTTCGTTAACCTATTTATGTTAAGAATTTCTGTGGATTCGATATCGAGCGATCTTGGTCGTCCCTATAAGTTTGTACAACAGCTAACAGGTCGTGGATCCTCTTCATTTAAAGTTGACACTGAAGTTTAATTAATTTACCCATTTTATTGCTTCAGAAACATGGTCTTCAGTTGGCAGATGCATTGCAGTATACTGTGAAGTTGATTAAGGCCCGAGTTTCTCGCAGAATATCACTTGCCAATTTACTTCGTTCATTAGGTTCGTTTTTTAGCACCTGGTGCTGACATATTCACTTTTGAGAGCGTCAGAAACTTTTTGATTCTCTCGCTGCGGATATCCCAAAGAAAGTAGTTACTGAAATGGCAGAGTTTAAGTGCATTTCATATGAGGATTACGAGGTTTGGATAAGGAAATTTTCTATCTGGATATCATGTTTTCAAGGTTGCTGTGGACGGCAAGATGCTGAATATCCCCAATATGTCTTCTGGTTTCTTTTACATGATATCTCTGAAGCATCCCACATCATTGAAGTAATGGTCTCCCTTGTATCTTTTAAATATTTTAGTTTAGAGTTACCGCAATTATTTATGTTCCGTGTACCTATCCAAACGATACTCCCATGTTTTCATTATTATCATCTTCCAAGTGCGATAGTATTGAAGAATCCCCTTGCAGCTCGAGTAATCTAAAGGTGACTTTAGCTGCTTTAATGAAGAAAATAAAGCCTTTAGGATATTGAACGCTTTGTAAACGTATCATGCACTTCTTCGTTTACCAATTCTCAATTACCGTTAGATTCCCTTCTCCTATATCAGATCTCCTGGCTAGCCTCGCGCATAGATGTGCTAGCCGATATTACCGTCGCTGCCGATGCGGACCGTGAACACATGTATTCAAGAGAGGCCAGGTATCAATGAAATATATTCAATTTATTTTTAGCCATCAAACTTTTTTGAAAATTTAAAATTTTTATTCAGTTTTTACATTTAGGGGCCGTGATGATGAATTACCGTTGAAGTATGATGGCCACTTATTCTCATTCGCTTAACGATATGTTGCTTTGTTGTTCAATAAAATCCTGCCAATGTGTTTTTGTTTTGTTTCATCGTGTAACAAAATCATTGACTAACTAATTTTCACTGCAAATTGGAAAACTTTCAATCTTAAATGTTTAGCAATGGGAGGCGTAAAGTCCAAAGTGGATGTCGAAGGAGTCAATAAAGAGGTTGGTGTTTTTTAAAACATCCCTATGTTTTTTTTTTTCATGTTACTTCAAACGCAGTCGTGTTGTATACAAAAGGACATTGCGGTTTCTGTGTCAAGGCAAAGGATCTTCTCGTCTCGCAAAACATTCATTTCAAGGAGTTCGATTTGGATGTTCTCAAAGTGCAACGACCAGAGGAGTACACTGGCGTTGTCAATGGACTGGTCTATACCACCCACCAGACGTCTGTTCCCCAGGTCATCTAATTTTCTTGTGATCGTTTCATTATTCGACAATATTTTAGATATTCATATGTGGTAAATTCATTGGAGGATTCACGGATCTGAATGCTCTACATCACCAAAAGAAGCTCCTTTCAGCGATTGAAGAATGTTTGAGGGAAAATGATTTTAAAGAATAACCGTAAGTGTTTCCAATTTCCTGTTTAATCTACTTTTTGCACTCATACTGATCATTTATTACTTTTCTTATGTTCCGTTTATCGTTATTGAATCTCATTTATTAATCATAATTCTGCTACGTATAATAATGTTCCAACTGTCGTTCTCTTGTAAATATGTGTAATGTTTTACTCCCTTTTCTAGGACGGTTTTTTTTTCTCTCTTTATTTTGGCAGATATATATTTGAAAACTTCCGTTTTGAGTCTTTTCGACCTTGTTTTCCATTAGCTGGTCCTTTAACTACCGTTATGATCTAGATTTGGATCAGCGAGCTCAATAATAATCTGCCTCACAAATGTTTTTACCCTTATCTTTGTCTCTAAGTTATTTGAATGTTCACGGATATTTTGTGCGTTCCATAATTAATAAATAATAATAATGAAGAGCCAGAGAGAATAAATACTATGTGGGGCGTGTCATTACGGCGGATCTGCTGTCATTCTCACTGATGACCACGAAACTGATAAGCGGCCACTATTTCCTGTCGTTTTTCACCATAAAGTCAAGCAATCGATGGGAATAAAGGCATTGTCCGCTGATTTTTGTCATATTTTGAAAATACGCTTCAATTTATCTATATCTACAAATTAGAGTGTGTTTTCTAGTTATCACCCAATGAACACGTATCGATTTGTTCGATTTTTGTCTGAGAAGAACATCCTCCAAGGCTTCTCACGTACCCATTGCAGTTTCTAACACTATATCTATATCTTACAATTTAAGCTTCATCTAGTATTTAACTCTTGTTATCCATAGCTCCGATATGCAGAATATACAAGACTATGCAGTTGATCTGGCGGTGTAACTTTTTATACATGTATATAAATATATTGTGACCAACTGTCATGTTTTGTCGAACCGATTCATCAAAAGATAGCCGCAAATACACTTTTCATTTCAAGGTTCATTCTCATTAGGATCACGGATGATTACCGCTGAATTTACGTATAAATTGTACAATTATTGGAATTATAGTCGGTGTATTTGTTCATCTGTTTGGTCAACAATGATACACAATAGTTCACACCATTACACACCTTCATTCCTTTCAACCGCTACTTTACAAAATGTAATTCTATCTGGAACAGCTTTTCGAGATGAATTCACAGAAAATACCTTTATTTATAAAAAGTGTCTCTATATTAAATTATTAGTACTGTCAAATATTTAAATGCTACTATGAGGGATTGTCCCAACACCGTAATGAAATAGTGTTGGGACAATCCCTTATAGTCGCATTTAAATATTTGACCGTATTGGTCTTCTGATTATATATAATATTAAACCTGGCTGGCCCACTTAACAGGCCTTAGTTTCGTGATTCACTCGCGAGAAACATTAAACAAACAGAACACTTCACAAATTCCGGCGCTTAAGTCACCAAAAGAGAGAAAATATCTGCTGGCCTGTATTCCATTAACATTATTGTGTTCAATAATCAAAGCCAAATAGATATTTAAATAAATACATATATTTATAATTTATTAATTCTGTTTAGCCTTGTGGTGACAGTTGTGCAAACCCAACTGTCTATAAGCAGATAGCAACTGATAGATAATATTAATACACTTTTAAATAAAAATAATTTACATTCTAGTTATTATTATTTGTAGTATTATTATTTTACATCGGCATTTTATGGGAACCATTTAATGCAAACATCTCCGTGGGCAATCTTCTATAAATATATTGATTTTTCTATTGCGTTAAGTTATAAATCTGTTACTTCCTATACTAAGACATGAAGGTATTAACTATTATTGAGAACTGCGGTCCGTGCTGACCCGCTTGTTACTTCAGTGGGTGGTCTTGCATTTAAATAAATGAGCAGCAGATCTTTTTACAAAAGCGCTATTGTTTAAACTGCACTGCGCGAACTATAAAAGTAAACAGGCCGCAAAGAGGTTGTACACTTGACTGGTCTTTTTGCAACTTATTATCTCACCCTGTGTTCTCTGAGATTTACAAATAGCCTCTTTATCTACCAATCAGAACACTTTACCAACCTAAGTCTAATTCTTTTTAGCTTTTAATGATTTGACTTCAAAACCCAGTCAGTTTGGGGCTTCGGTGGAAAACCTCAAATTTGTGAATGAGTTACCAGTTAGAAACGTTAATCGTATGACCTATATATATTACTCAGGTGTAACGTCGTTTAATTCTCTTTTAAAGCATTAGAGGGGGCTGTCTTTTTGTTTATTATGAAAATAGTTCTGTTCGCTTACCAATTTCATAAAGCAAACAGCAGCACACTGATCAACAAAGAACTTTATTACCTTTCGTTTACTATACATCGATAATAGGACTATTTGTAGTATTGTTGTACTTTTCATTCACATATCATAAGAAGTGCGTTAATTGATGAGACAATGTCCTATACAGAGATATACTTGATCTTACCATGTCCGCATTCTCATATACAGTAAGAAGATTGATTATTGAACAATTGGGAAAAGGTTAACCGCCGTTTTGCAAAGCCAACTGGGCCCACATCCTCAATATTCTACCTCTTCCAGGGTCCCAAGTGAATTTGTTTTTTTCTTCATTCTACTGTTAATACTATAAACTACGAGCTTTGCCAAATGCTGGAAATTTCCAGTTAGACTTGTTGCTCTTTTATTTCTTTTACTGATCCAACTAATGAAAAACATTTAACACCCCTTATAAATATATATTTGATAATCTTCTAGGGTGGTTGTGCCTTGCTATCGTTTGGCATTATAAATACTCGCCTAAATGCATCGTCTGTCCGCTGGATACGACCTACAGAACACAAAATGCACACAACGATTAGCACTTCTCAGAATAGGTGATGGACGTTTACTCTCAGGTAGGCAGAGCACCGGTCACCCCCGTGAAATACTGATTCTCCTGTTATCAGGAACTTCGAGAACTTTAGGCTTTTAAACACCAAGGGTTGTTGATTTTCTTCAGATGTGGTGTTAACTTCAAATGTAAACTAAACCTACGGCTGATCAGTTTTTATCATTAGGCTTATACCTCTGGAGCTTTCAGGATGCGGAGGAGACCTAGAAGTGATGCATCCTCTAGAAATAGAACGTTCTCAGCACACCGGTATGCCAGTTAGAGTGACTGCGCTACCTGTATTCAAAGGACTGGACAATATAATAAACATACAACAGATAAGCAACTGTGGTCAGTGGAAGGGGGAGGGGAACTCGCAGAACAGAACTAACAAAACATTATATATATATATATTATATATATATATATATATATATATACTTCTTATTACATACGTTGCTATATAAAAGGAATGTATTGTCAGCAAGAAGTATATGTTAAAAATGGCCAATATTGATAATACTTAAACGAGAATGATATAATTAAGTGTATTATGTTTAGATCACCTTCTTATTTCGGGGACACATCACGTGGCTTTACTTCATTCATCTGAACTCTATGAGGGCGTTCAGATATCCGACGACAGAATTCTCACTCTCAACAGCATGATTTTACATGTTAACGCGGAGAAACATGCAAGGAACGAGGTATATCACTTTATTCATTTAATTCTTGGGTGGTAAGAACAACAGAACACCTACAGTGATATATCAATTCTGTATATCACTTCTCATTCCGTTTTCTATACTGAGTCCCTTATTCTTAGAAGTAGACTGAGTATTCAATAGATTCATATGTTGTCCTTTTGCAGCTACTTCTAACGTTTCTTCTACAATCCGGCATTTCTCATTATTCACTTAATTTTGATGCTCAATTTCACTACGAATGTCTGCTCTGCTTTAAATGCACGTAAGTTTACTTTATATATTCATACCTATTCTATAAATATTTCAATAGCTATTATAAACATAGTTCATTACTATAATTGTCATTAGACCTCCTATGTACCTACCGTACTCGCTTCGTTGTAGGAGACCTATAGAAGCAGGAATTATGTGGAGAGACGGCGGGGCCCTCCACGTTGCTTATTATGATGGTTTTATAAGAGTTGGTATTGTAAACGAAGACTATGAAGATATGTTGCTAGTCAAGGTAAGAAAGAGATTCGAAACTATACTTAATAAAACTGATATGTTTGTTGTTTGAAGCCGCGTCACTACACTTAAAACCCCCCAAGAATTATATTTAACCTTAGTTATTTCAGAAGATCTCAGTGGATCGCAATAATGTAGAGTCATTGTATGATTATATCAATGAGGAGGTCGAACGACTACTTTTATTCGAGAAAACAGAAGGCGAAAAACGCACACAACTGATCGAAAGAATGAAGAAATTACAGAAAATGGTTGGTTAAAAGCAGCGAGGATGGTCTGTCCTACATAAATGATCTAACTGAATGATCCTATATATTTAAAGTTCTACCGTGTCTGCCTTCGAGTCAGTGATCATTTATTTGTAAACGACAAAAAACTTTTTTTTTTGTTTTTTCGACCAATTTGCCTCAAATTTGGTTTTTTGGTAGAAACTGGGGCAAAAACTGGATTCTGAAAGTTTGGTTCGAAAATATTTATTCTAAGCGGAGTTATAGTCATCCCAAATCGGGATTATTCTGCGCATCAACTCCAAAGAGTAGCGATACGCAGCAAACTTTCAATGGCGTTTCAGTGTTCAAACAAACGCTACTCAAATTTGGTAACTGCTTTTAGTATTTCATTATGAAGAACACCTAACTAAAAACGGCGCTTACAATATAGGTATTAAAACAGACTATACTATTCATTATCACGTCGATTAAAAACAAAAGGGTTCTACCAAGATTTAAGCACGCTCAACTGGCCATTGGCGATGTAAAGTTCAAATAGGAAAATTTGTAGTGCACATTATGTTAACTATTAACAGTTTTTAGCAATCTTATTGTCAAACGTTTGCAGTTGAAAATCCGTTTTAACATATTGAATTTCGTTTATTTTAAAACTATTTTACTAAAGTAGAAGATATAAGAGGTTAGAAAGGTTGAAAATAAGAAATTCCACAATTTAACAAAACTTTTACACGCATACTGAAACGTATCGCTTATTTAAAAGTACTTTATCTGTTAAATGGAAAACAAAGTAGTAACTTTTAGATTAGTAGTGTTAACCATTCACGCGCGTATGGTCATATAAAACAAAAATTCACAGCAAAACTAGAACAAAAATATTAGGTTTAGGTAGGAAAGAAAGTTCACTACGGATCTTTCCAAAGGCGGCTGGTCATTATTAATAAACAAACATAATTTCAGTTTCCTTTGTCGGCAACCCCGCCTGTAACCAGTGAGACCACCCATACAGATGACGAGCTTCTGGCCGCCTACAACGAATTTACAGATCTCAAGATGACCTTTAAAAATCATACTGTAAGGCTAATAACGTTGAAAATTTGGTGAAACGAAAATCTACTACATCCATCCACAGCGAGTCGAATTAACCAATTAGGCACAGTGCCACAACCTGCGAGTGTGCTTTAGGTGTCAAAAAATACAGTACCCGTTCCCAATTGTTGATTCCAAATCCCAAAAATTCTCCCTTTTCCTAAAAAATGAGCGAATTTTCATAAAAAAGTGCACAAAAGTGCAGGGTGTCGTTGTGGGACCATCTTAAATTCGATCAGGGTTTTCGTTGCAAGAGTGGACGACGGTTTTTCTTAAATGGCCGAGAATGACTATTTCGACTCGCTGTGCCATCGGAAAAGAGTTTAGCGGAGTTATGAATTAGACAACCCGCTCGTTTTTATAAATATAGACTTCGTTTAATATTTTTGTTTATTTAGAGGCGATAATAATTTTTGTTATTGTTAAATGTTTAGATCCGTGCAGATAGAATATCTCATCGGTTGCTAACGCTTCGTAAACTATTGGCTTTAGTATCAACAGCATACGACTCTCTCTCAGATATGACTAAGAATATAGCGTTATTAGAAAAGGTAACTATTATACATATATAAGTTAGAAATTAAAATATTTATAAAACTCAGTCCCATCAAAATAGTTATTTTATACAAACAGTTGTTAATTTGGTCATTATTATTTTATACTTCTTTATAAAGGAGTTGAGCGAGATTCACGATGTAAGTAGACTATACGACGAATGTTCTAAGAGTCAGAATAGAGCGCTACACGAGAAGAGTAAAGGAGTACTAGAAGAAAAGTTAGTGGCGCCCCAATAACAAAATAATGTCTATTTAGAAAGTACGACATTGAAGAACTATTGAAGAACATGAAGTTGTTTGACATGGATGCCTTTGTAGAGAATTGGAGTAAAATGGTAAGAGAGCTAGTTAAATAACACGAGAAACATTAATCTATTTATTTACTGCTAATATGTACTTTTTATTTCAGATGAGCGATATTATTGACAGTTTGAACGGAAGTTCTGAGCCGCCCAAGGATATGCGCAATATTCTTTGTCACAATATATTCGAACATCGACCCGACAGAATGGTTAGTACAGGACCACCCACAAAGATAATGCACCACTGCTAAACACAGTACATTACACCAAAGGATCTAAAAGGCTATACACTACATTAGCTTTACTTATATTTATGTACAATTTGAAACTCGTCTTTAACTGCACCTATGCCAACATAAAAATCCAGTATTCCATTAAAAAAGGGATTTTTATTGTTCCCACTAACTCAACATCTAACTAAAAATACTACCTTATTCAGGACCAATTTTCGCACTTTCTGCTGGACAAGAATGCTAGAGAAATGACTCTTTACTGCATGTCGGGTCTCTCCACCATGGCAGTTTACCCTAGGAAAGCATTACGGTAACCAACTTCATCTCAGAATTTTTGAAAGATTTACCTGTTCAAAGAGCCGCTTTCTTATAAGTAGTCGTATAACATACTCGAATTAATTACTTCTCAGGGTGGCCTCAATTAGCCTGGACGAGTCGTACGCAACAACTTTAACTTGTGTATGCTTAATGCAGAATATGGAAGGAGTTTATGTGGCTGACCGTAAGGGAATATTCCCTGTTTACTTTAATAGGTGTGTTAATCAATTATAAGCAATCGATAAATAAACTAAAGTTAAACCGATTGTTTAAACTTACAGTAGAAAGACTACAAAATGTATATGTACTTATTGAAAATGAACCTTCATATAATGTTGGGAGTCTTGAGAAGAAGAAACATTGTGGTAGTTATGACAATGTGTGAACATGGAATATTAATTCTAATTGTTTTATTAAAGGCACGGTACACTAGAAATTTTGTTGATATTTTTATTATTCTATGTTATTCAACTTAAAAAGTTATTCAGAAATATGTGAATAACAGAAAAATAAAGAAAAATGAA